>WIUZ02000020.1:600000-771745 GCA_015956445.1 Thelephora terrestris | reverse complement strand
ACAAGGGGGTCATGGACGCTTTTGGTAAAATTTGTATGTCCGCGATCATTCCGCTCCCTGTTTCCATCCACTGTGCGCTAACATGATGCTCGTTGTCCAGGGCGAGAAGAGGGCTTTAAGGCTTTTGGAAAGGTGGCCTGCTCGTGTCCTTCGGAGCAGCCCACAATTTGGATTCACTCTCGTTGCGTACGAATATCTCCGAGGGTATGTCGAATGTTTAGCGCTTTAGCTGTGAACGCATCAGGGTAGTCTCTCGCAACTCCGTTTCGGTTGCACATGTTTTTTTCCGTTGCATTACTTGCCGGTGAGTCTCGACTTCTTCGATCGATCCGTTGCTGGAGAGTGATCGCCTCTTGTTCTCACAGTACCCGTGGGCAGAACCGAAGCGGCCAGTTGGAGACCGCGCTCACAACGCCACGATTGGAGGGACATTTCGCGGATACGTGCAAGGAATGCGCTCAAGATCATGTTGTGTGCAAGGGGACATTTCATCATAATGTTCATAGTTTCCTGGTCGACAGTGGGTGTTATAATCACGATGATCATGATTTCTTCGATTGGCTTACAAAACCGCGCACCTGTCGACGTGAGCTCCCTGTTCGGAGATTTTACCCTTGTGTCGGTTGATGGACCGCCCCTTGGCATGATCTGAGTTATGTTACGGTGGGAAACGGGGACGGCCTCATCCTTTGTGACCTGACGACGAGGTTTCATGGCCCGATCCCCATCCGCTTCCGGGCCAATCCCCACGCCGAGAGATGTTTTCCGCGCGTTTGTCGTTTCCACGGCAATACATACGAGTAGTCATGTTTAAGGGACCACTCGTCCATCTTGTTCAAGGCTCTTCCTCCCTCTCTTCCTTCGTTCTCTCTCACTCTTTTCTTCGACTTTTTCTTTTCGTTCTCTTTGCCGGTGACACGATTACGCCGTGGCGAGGCATGGATACTGATGGAACGAATCTTAGAACGCTTGCGTCGTGTCTTAAGCTTTCTAGCACCTCGAATCTTTGCCAGCATCGTCAGCTTGATTCTGTCGCCTCGACCCGCTTTGCTGGAAAACTTCAAGGCACACACCTTTGCGTCGACCGCACCCCCTTTCTTTTAATTTTACATTCTTTGCCACCTGCCCGTGCTCCCTCCTTCGTACACCGAGCGGTTGAATTTCTCTTAAGAACCCGCAAGAACAACGACCATTCGCTGGTCCGCATCATTTTAAGAACTGATAAGCTAAAGTACAATGGCTCCATCATCCGTCACCTCCGTCATCCGCTCTTTCGCCGTCATCCTTTCGGCGTTGAGTTATGCTACTGCTCAGGTTCCCTTGGGACTTTCCTGGTTCCGAATCCACAGATGTCGGGCAACAGCAATCCGGCTCCTCCATCATCGAGCAACTCTGGTATTCCTCCGCCTCCGTCCCCGAGCAACTCGGGTTCTGGTTATGGAAATCCGGCCCCTTCATACCCAGGCTACTCTGGTTCGGGCATGAGCTCGATGCTGCCGATGGAGACGGGATCTCCTGCTTACGGCGCTCCGCCGTCTCAATACACCCCCCCTCCCTCCCAGTCCTCGTATCCGTCTCAACAGATGCCATATTCGTCTTTTACCAACGGAGGATACTCCCAGATGGATTGTGGTTATGGATACCAGAAGGGATCTGATGGAATGTGCAGCCCGGAGAGCTGGGTACGTCCTCACCTTACTCTTGTTCCTGGCAACCCGCTGGGAGCCAAGTTCACCGGGTTGCGCGTGATCTGTGCTGATCGTGGTTATTTTTGTAGTGGGGCAACAGTAACACCTGGGGTTGTTATCAGACGACAATCATCATCAACCACGAGAATACGCAGTGAGTCAAACCGCCCATCTGGATTAACCCTTCGTTGGGTTATCTATGGATTGTTGTTGCGGCGATATCTGATCTCGCATTCTAGGCAATATTGCCCCCCCTTACACAATGACCGTCACCGAGAAGTCCATCGAGACGATGACTTCTACTGTCACTTGCACAGAGGTATTTTCTTTCTATATTCAAAGCGTTTGAGCGCGGATTTTGATTTCGGATAACACCAGACCCTCTCGACCACTATGTTCAGCACTTTGACCATGACTGATCTCAAGACAGACACTCTCTTCGTCACCAAAACCGAGACTTTGCCCGTCACCCTCACTTCGACCAGCATCATGGTCGATCCTACGACTGTGACCATGACTGACACGGTCATGAATGTCCTCACGGACTTTATCACTAAGACGGACGTCTCAATTCTCCCGACCACCGTCACCAGTATCTGGGTTTCGACGGATATCATTGACATGGTGAGTGCCCCGAGCACATCCTTGAATCGTGCTGATGGGATGCTTCCAGACCAACACTGTAGAACGCACTCTCACATCGACCGTCCTGGACGAGAAAACGATGACCAACACACTCACCTACATCCCACCTCTACCAAGACCGACGTCTCGACACAGCTCTCGGTGTCCACTTCTACCACTACCCAGGTCTTGCAGCAGAGCGGTCTCTCTGATTGCCTGTCATCATGCAACCAATACAAGTACCTGACGACCGGAAACAGCAACATGTGGAACACTTATGCTTCTCCTCCGGCTTACACCCCGTCCCCCACCAGCCAGCCTTATCAATATATGTCTCAGGGCGGAGGATACTCCCAAGGCAGCGGAGATACTACAAGAGATAGACAACTTTCTGTGTTGGTTTTCTTGTGAGCTGTTTTTGCTTTCTTTGCTTGTCAAATGCGCGGGCAGTTTGCATATTGTTTTCCGAAGCCAGGCCTCCCATCTCTCCCATCATTCTAGTCTCATCTTAGTTGCTCGCATTTGGACTTTTCACTGGCGTTGGGGATCACATACTATATTGTTTTGCGGTTCATTATTTTAACCCCGTGGCTTTGCTACTTCGTGGATCTTTTTCACTTTGATCCTCAAGGAGCTCGAAGGTTGCTTCGCTACGAGGAGGGCACTTTCTTGGCCTTAGCATGGGGCACTCTTATCGTGCGGAGTTCAAGCATTTAGTGTCAATTTCATAGCATCTAAATTGCCAACCGTGTTCAATCACACCTTTTTGAACCCCCGATGATTCGGATCCCGTACTCCCCAGCGCGAGGGCGAGAAACTCGAGGCAAACAAGTGCATGACAAATTCTCTGAGGCTTGCTGCAGAAAACGCCGTTTTCCCACCTTCTGGGTGTTGGTCTTGCGTTATCTCTTCAAACTGCGTTGGTGCCCGAACTACTCGAGGTGGGCTGACCGTGGAATGCTCGCCGTCCTCACAAAAGATGGGCTTCTTCCGGGTTACACTCAAAGACTGCTCGGTCCTACGTATTGATGGTTGAGATATGAGCTCTCACAAGACGGTATCCTGGCTTATTGGAGGAACCAACCCAAAGATAATGACATTGGAGTATCTGTTTGTCGGAGAATTCTTGGAGATAAACGACAGCGAAGAATTAAGCTGCACCAGCAGTTGGTATCGGATGAACCTATCCAGAGAGATTTATCTTTGATAATAAACTCACCCCTGTCCTCGTTCTGCATGGCGTTGAGCGACAGCATTCGCAAGCCTCCACCATACGGAGAGCCCTTCTCGCTTCCACTTCTTGAACAATCTGCGGATACAAAGCCGAATCACAGCGTTGGTGAGATCTGGGGTCCACTCATGCCGGGCCTCTTGTGCGCAGAACTACCCAAAGGTGTGACCCGAAGGAGTGACGGTACAGCTCGCTGCTTTCCTAGGACTGTGATCACGTAAATCATGCCTGGTTCAGGTGCGAAGGGACAGGATACCGCTTGCTCGCATGCTACCAACCTCTTTTTGCGCTCGTGGATATCGCCCCAACAAACCGTGGGGGTATCATTGGAGGTGCGGTGCGCTGGGCTGCATAGCAGTTGGTCACGAGGGGTTCTGAAACCGGTAGAAATATCTTGGGTGCTTTGATCAATCCATCCCCGCTGCATGAACACGTAAATTAAAATCTGACCCACACAATGGTACCGGGTCGCAGGCGTGAGCCTCCCACCGCAGTGGATGCACGAATGATGGTTCGCGCCGTGTGGTCGTTCCCTCACCCAGAACGCAAGCGAGCTCCCTGCGAACAATCACGGCGGGGACCTCAGGATGCCGATCGAGGGACCCCGTTCATCATTCTAAGAATCAATGAGCGGGCAAGAGCGAAGAAAAGATGTATTTGTACCTCATGTTCTGATGTCGGGGCATCAATCCCAGGCGGTGCACGGTCCTCATTTCCGTCCCTGCCACCCCACTCATACTTGGATCAAAACCCATCAGTTCCCACCCCTCCAGCGTTGAACCCCACACCGAAGTCAAGATGATGCAATCATCTTCCTCCGTTCCAGCGCCCCAATACCACCCGTACCAAGCCGCAACATTTGATAAAAAAGGACGGCTTCTACGCCAGCATTATTGAGGGCTTGTGCGCAAATGAAAAACGTGGGTAGTCTCCAGCAGTGGTTATAATAACCCGGATCGTTATGCTCACGCTCATCGAGTCCGGGCCCTTGCGCTGGCAATGGGTTTCTCGGCAGCGCGCGCTGGTAAGCCTGTCCGCTACATGATCAAGATTGCCTTCAATCTGTCGCAGTTCCAGGCAGCCTCTGAGCGGTGTCAGGGCTGTGACGGAGTTGATGTGATACCGTTGAAGGTTAGGGAATCGTGGCTTTGTTTCACTTGATAAAACAAAATCCACAGGTTCATTTTAGAGAACGCCGCGACCTATGGAACAGCGAAGGATAATTAATATATATGTAGCAGCTCAACATGTACCTTGGAGGTATTTACCAGTAATGTTGAAGATCACAAGTTGGAAGTCGAGAATGAAGACAAGGTGAAATCGCCGATCAGTTTTGAAATCCGATCCGTGGCTCTCTCTAATCCCTTCCTCGCGGTTGAAGACGGAAAGTGCTCACAGATGTCGGAAAAAGGACGTTGGCGAAACATGCAGGATTGTAATGGTTTTAATGGTTTTCCTTGAACCCTGCTACGGAGGCCGCCCACTATCCTCAAACGCCAACGTCCCGGAGGGTCAAGTGGCGTACGGCAGAGTGCTGATGAATGTCACGGACAGTCTTTTACAACTGGCTCCAGGTTCTCACCACAAATCTCTCGTACAGAACCATGAGCGACTTGCTTGCTCATCCGGAGTGGCGGGTTGATCTCGGAGCATCGGTCCTACTGGATTCCAGCTTAGTCCTACCGGAGTTAATATCTTATGTAAATTTGATCAGGGCCATTGCCAGTCCGATGTAATCTTCCCCACCACGCTCGTAAACCGTGCACTTACTAACATACTGAGCGCCTACGCTACCTCGGAGAGGTGTTGTGTCAGATTTTATCAATCTTGTCCCACTCAGTCAGTACCCCGCCGTGGGTGGGTATCGGTATCAAATATTCACACCCGACCTTGATCCAGAACTAGCTCGAAAACGGAGCAAACCGCGTTCTGTGAATTATCGACAGGGCCATGCCTCTTTGTGAAAGCAAGATTAAGCCTAAATCTTGGGGGGATATCGAGGAACAATTTGCGATTTTCTATGCCTCGAAGGGCGACGATGGAATCATGTGGTGTCCGGTACGTTCACCCTACTATGGCCAACACATCGGAGTGGGTTTCCTCGGTTTGTTTGACGAAATTTTGACCTTAGGATTGTCGTGCGGTGAAGGAAGTGGTCGAGGAAATCTTCGATAAGGAGGATGCTGCATCCGCGTTGATAATCTATGTCGGGCAGAAACCAGAGTGAGTGACATAATCTTGACGATCTACAATGCGGATGAGGAAAAGTCACGGACGATTCCGAGGTCGAAAGGCCTCAAGGAAACGAGCGGACTACCAATTCATTTTTTGGTTTTCAGAGAGCTCGTCCCATTGCCTCGGGTCTTTCGGCGA
Source organism: Thelephora terrestris (assembly GCA_015956445.1). Lineage (NCBI taxonomy): Eukaryota > Fungi > Basidiomycota > Agaricomycetes > Thelephorales > Thelephoraceae > Thelephora > Thelephora terrestris. The sequence continues at coordinate 765,829 of WIUZ02000020.1, read as the reverse complement.
AACTCCCATCATTAGGGCACGACGCTACGCTTTGATTCGGCTGAGCTTGAGCATAATTCACTGACTAACCCTTTCCTCGTTCGCTCCATTTGCCCAGATGGAAGAGTCCGGAGAATGAATGGAGGCAGCAGCCTTGGGACGTCCAAACCATTCCTACCATCGTTCGGCTACGTGACGTGAGTATGATTAACTTTCATTGCGTTAACTTTGGAGGCATGAAGGTGGAACATTGCACTGAAACATCGCCTCCTATCCTCTTTCCGCACCATGACCACCCCGATGCCATGCTTGCGCTATGCAGGGGAAAAGGTTGGTAGACCAGGGTCCCATCAAGGAGGGATTGAAGGCACTGGTCGAAGACGAGCGCAAGGATTTCGACTGACTGTGAAGCTCTCAGAGTGTACGTTCAGGGCCACCGAATCACGCGTTTTCTCCATTCATCTCGATCCCCTTTACGCGTATCTTATGTATTGGGGTATCCACACGATCCCTAGGTGCCTAGATGGACCCGATTCGAGTCCCTTACATCTCCTGAAACCTGATGTACGTATGTGTGTGTAATTACTTGTCACTGAATAAGGTTTGGAGGTTTACGGTCGTTGACTACAGCGAACTTGGTAAGGTCGGGGTCCGTGCTATCACGTATAGATATCGCCCGCTGCCACGCCCCAAATTTTCATCTCCGCGGCGGGAACTCTACCATATCCTTCTTATCGCCTGGAGATAATCTTATTACGATGAAGATACTCATTTCGATCGTACATGAGTCTCGAATTAGGGTTTGCCTGCACTTTTACGTGTGGTCACTAGGTTTGTTTCTCACTTTACTCAGTGGGGAGTTGAGTATACGCCCTGTGCGTATCCGGTATAGTAGATGAACTTCTGGTGCCTTCACAGGATAGGACTTAATGGCCAGTAGTGTCGTACTCAGGTGCGCCCCACTAGCGGACCCTTTCAACTTAGCCCTAGCCCTAGGCCCGATTCCTGTGGAGCACGAGCCCAAAAGACCACGCATCACCAGAGATAAAGTTCGTAATGGCCAACGAGGAACCCGGGACCTGGAACGAGAGTACGTGAGAGCACGCCGGCACTTCGGAATTGGTCTCGTGCACCGCCCAACCTTCGGTTTTATCAGCTCGGTGGTCTGTGAAACCTTCGCAGAAACCAACTACACCAAGGGCTGAATCTGGACGTAGAATTCGCATCAGTCCATGGGGCCAAAACATATCCTCTTTCACATCTTAGGCGTGCAGAGCCACCGGCGGGAGCGAAACCGAACCGTGACTTCGAGCAAGAAAATCGGAACAGGTTAGTTTGAGCGAGGACGGGAAGAGAAGTCAGTTCGGTGGCAGGTGGCAGCGCTGAACCTCTCATCGAGTACTCGCGGGATGGCGGCATATGCTTAGAAGCAAACTAACCGGGAAACAGAGGAGAGTCCTCACATGTGAACACGCCTCGCCGCACTGTTCAAAGTCCCGTTTTTTGAAATTCCAAAATTACTGTTCTATGAAACACCAACCGTAGCCCACAGCCCGAAATCTCCTAAGATTAAAGAGGGATAATCAGTACGGATTGTAATTAGAACCCGTGGTCGCTTTGTGTGGTCAAGTATAGGAAGTAATGTTTCATTTTTGAGGGATCTTCGGGCGATGATTCAGGGCATCATACGCGATCGATCGGCAGAACGGGGTGGGGCCAAATCAGAGAAACGAATAGCCACCACGTCCGTATATCCTACAAACCACCACGAGAACCCCGCAGGGATCCGGTCTGGGGGATGTGAATCAGAAACTCCTAGGAAAGCGGGATGAACATATGCTATGTCTGGTTCGCCGGCCTCCCACGAAGCCCTGAAGCCGACGTGCATGGGAACACCCTTCTTGGAATTCAAACGGTTTGAATAAACGATCCACATTTGTGGGGATCAGGGCATCACGTACCGTTTCCAGACGAAGTCGCGGCTGGGCGCGAACATTTGAATGGAACGTGATGAGATCTCAGACGAGAATGTCCTGTTCGCTTCAACATTCATTGAACCCTCTACTGAGAGACGTCGCAGTGTTCGCAATTGTATCTGTTGAACGACAAGTGAGTTTGTACAACTTTGCCAATTGGAACAGCAAAAAACGTGTTGTGAACGCAATCCGTATGTTTGCATTGATGGACTATGCATAGATAAAGGGGGCCATGCTCAAGATCCCATCAACGGGACACACAATAGGTGTGGCGGAGCGTCGGAATTCAAAGTACCCGGTGGATATTTGTGCGAGGTGACCGTCGACATCCAGGAAGTCCCATCGGGACGCTGTGGCCAACGCTCAGGAACGGTGCGAGATGCCCATGACTGGGTGGCGGGCCGCGGCTTGATTGTGGTCGGATGAGGGGGAGGCCTCCGTCGATCGGAGGTACACGGGTGATCCGAATCTTATTGTGAAGCAGACAGACTGTTCGGTTCCTGTTATCTGTGTTTGTTCGGCAAGCGGGAGCACCGTGGAAAGCTGTACTTGCGCGCGAGATCGGAAGCCGCTCCTGCCCGAGCTGCCCCATCATGTGAAATGTCGTTGAGTAATCTTTGGGCGTGTGGGTAGAGGGATTCCAGAAGTTTGTGCGGGAAACTCAATTGGAGGGTGGAGAAATCGTCTCTTGACAGATGGTTCTGTATCCGGATAGCAGATGTTATCACCTTTCTAAATTGTGATGCTTGATAGTGCGCACAGGAAGTGACTGGTGAACGGAGCTGAGTCGGAGGGAGATCGGCAACTCGGATGGATCGCGTTTCCTGGCGCCCCACAGTGAGTCTGGACTAGGACGGGGATAACAAAAAGGTGCCCGTAGCGCACTTCACGACAATGCGGAGACGTTTCAATGTTAGAAAGCTGTGTCGGGGATCTCAGGAGAAACAGTAGCGGGGGAAAGAGCTCAACAACTCACAATTGAGTTTAGATATCGGCCGCGTGTCGGCACACCCGACGGTTCTGTCCAACAATGAGAGTCCCATAGGGGCTCCCGACTTGCGGCCTCGACTTTGCACGTCCAACATCACAAGTAAAAGTCCGATCGTGAATGTGCGAATGAAATGATGAGGGGATGGAATTACTCAAGACGTCCGCCCGGTTTGGAAAACATACATGCCGTAAGGCAGGAGGAAGGTCAGGGATGGTCACACGCTCGGAAACCTTACGTTCGAGAGCTTTCTTTCCGACCGAGTGACATACGCTGACACCATTCTGAAGGCAAAAGGCAGACTTGCATTGAACCTGCGAGCGCTATACATGCCACGCAAAGCGTCTTGATAATGTAGAACCTCCGAACTGAGACCAGGGACCTGTTAGACATCGGGGGGTTGAGATCAGGAGCACATCGGGAAAAGGGGAAAACGCTTACGACGCGGAACAAGGTTTATAAACCCTCAACGCCTTAACGAAACATTGTTAAGTTAACGGGGAGTTCACAAGGGCCGCGTCACTTTAAGAATAGGTTTATATAGGTGATCTCTAATCAACTAGGTTTTGTTTTATCGTGTACGGGATACATGAACGCCACGATTTGTTTATGATATCTTCAAAAGGCAAATTGCACCTTATGAACGTGATGTTGGGCGGGCGAACTGTTCGTCAACTCGACACGCGCCTCGTGAGGACTTTATTTAAAGCTTGAGCGCGCTGTAAAGTCGACCTGGAGGTTATGTAGGTATTGTACAATATACCACTTGGGCGTTAACTGTATAGCGCGGTCGTAATATCGACAGCCAGTATGTGTTGCTCAGTATGTAAAACAAATCATTTACAATAGCCTCAAACGGTAAACGAGCCAATTGCCAGCCTGACACGGGCCTTGTGAGGACCTGATTAGATAGTTGGGCAAACCGGAAAACTTACCAGGGTCTTATGTAGAGGCCGTATTGTGAACACCGCATTGTATACGCGGTATCGAACAGACCATTCGGTCACCAACCTGACACGGGCCTCATGAAGACCCGGTTAGTTAGCCAGGTGTACCGTAAACTTTTCTTGTGATTTATGTACGTTTTGTACGGTATACGATCTATTCGCTGATTAGGTGATCCAGTCATCATCGCGACATAGGCCTCGTGAAGACCCGGGTCACTAGTCAGGCACACGAAATAAAAGTTGTGACTTATGTAGGTGTTGTATATTGACGGTTGTCTTGCGGGCACAACGAAAAACTGATATATTTTAGGATTACCAAAGGCGGATGGTAGATATGTATCCACGTCGTTTGTACTCATTTTAACTGTTGATGAACAGTGACAAATATTTACAAGCGATGGAAGGAAGGGAGAGTAGGACTTGGTAGAAACCGCCACTAGGGCACAATGGTGTCTGCGAGTGGTTCCGGGGAAGGGAATTGTGGAATGAAAAGAGCTAATGTTGTCGGAGGGAACGTTATCGTACAAAGACACTCGTCAAGAGGTGGGAAGATGTCCGTGTGAGGCGACCGCGACCGGGAACGGCCGAGGAAAACTGCGAAAACGACGGAAAGCAAAGGGTAGCAATCTGAACGACTACCAAAACTATGAAACCGGAACACATGAAAGGCGTAACATTGGTGACATATGTAAGGGCGAGAAGGGGAAGGCGGGGATCAGCCATGGAGCAATGGAGGGAGTACACTTGAGGGCCGACACTAGCCGTGAGTCTTCAGGGATGGGAACGATGAACAGCGGTGCTGGGCGGTCAGAACACTGGCGCAGATCGGAGAATAGATTGCGGAGACCCTCTGAGTTGTCGGAGGAATCCTCCATGTTGAACGACACACCGTCGGAAGAGGCGCAATGGTGTTTGCGGGCGGTTGGGAAGGGAGTGCTCAGGCTGAAAGGACAGCTGTTGCGGACGGTTGGGGAGGGAGTGCTCGGGCTGAAAGGAAAACTGGTGGACATCGAAGACGACGGAGCGGCGCGGGGGTCGGTATTGAAAAATAGATCGCTGCTGTCGGGTAGGGACTTTTGGGGCAGGGGTGCTTGGACGGCTGCCCTCGCTATCAATATCCGTCATATCGTCACGAATCGGGAGAGGGTCTTCCATATGGGTCTGGAGGACGGTAGATTTGACATTGCTGGCGGGAGCGGAGCGAGAAACATTGGCCACGTTGGGTGAGCGCCCCTTGTTTCGGCCGAGGACTGGGATGGCGTTGGTAGGGGTCTGCGTGGCATCGATTGACCAATGACGACGGTTTGCGAGTTTACTTGAGGGCCGTTGAAGCTTTGGGGGGGGGGGGGGGGGGCATGATTTGAAGGTTGACTTCGATTTAGTGTCCGTGAGGTCCGACATCGTGGGGTTTGAAGAACGAGGCGTTCCAAAGCTCAACGAGGTCAGTAGCCGCGACCGTTCGCTTTGGTGGGCGTCCATCCTGCTTGGTGGATTCAGGGACGGTGGGAAGTCGACAGATTCGAGCATTGGTAAGGTCTTGCATGAATTGAATCCAATCCGCGTGATAGACGTCGTGGGTTTGAGAACGAAGACCGGTTGCAACGAAGCGCGAGGGGGATGTCCCGTTGTACCTGTTGATGGGGAAGAAAGCGCCGAAGGCCTCCCTATGGTGGAACAGGACGTCGGATGGAATGATTCCAATCCAGACAGAAAATGGCGGGGGAATGAGTTGCGAGCGTTTGAAGTCAGGTTGTGGTTTTAAGGGCGAGTTTGTTGGAGTCCCAGGAGACTGAGGATACCACTGCAGAGGTTCCGAACGGCGTCGCCATGGCTTGCAGCCTGGTCGAGGTACCTAGCGAGGATCTGGCGAGAGTTGTCTGTAAGGATATCAACAGCGTGTTCTCGGAGGTGAGTGAAAACATTTCTTACACAAGAGGAAATTCAACTTGTCGACGGGGATGGTGCTCCGACGCGCCGGTCGACGAGTTGGCTTAGCAGGCGTTGGAGGAGTGGAAGACTGGGGATAAGGCGAGGGGTACAGTAACCAAAGGAAAATAAAGGCGTTGACTCAATAATGCCAGGAGTAGAACGAAGCAGCCAGTCCAAAAGCTCCCTTCGGCTGGGCCGCCAGGAGTTAGAAGTAAAAAGGGTCGAATGAAGGGCTCCCTTCGGCTGGGCCGCCAGGAGGTTAGAAGTAAAAAGGGAAATGTGGAGGGGATGGCTGCTGGGGATTCTGGTGGTGGCGAGAGGAGAAAGGTGAGAGTTGAGTTGATCGGTCACGATCGGTTATTAGAATTACACGGGTTTACGTAGGACATTGTAAAATATATGATTGATATCTCAGCCTTACGGGGCGGAATATTGTCAAAAATTTAACGACGGATCTGCTGAACCATTTTATGTCTATCCCAAAGTGAACGGTACATATATGTGCACAGTGATAAATCGTGAGCCGTAGATACCTGACAATATACTATTCGGAAAGACTATTGTGAAGCTACAAGCCAGCGAACCCATACTCGCATCCAGGGTTTCTCCGTTATCTCCATTGGTTGCGTACAGCTCATCATGATCCTCATCCAAGCTATCGTTTGTGTCCTCAGACTCCGTGGTGTGGCTCGACGAGGTATCTCCCTCGTTGGATTTTCATCCTGAGAGTCTTCGTTGCTGTTGTCTTCGCGGCCATCATCTGAGTCTTCATTTTCGTTGTCCTCGCTGTCCTCTGGGCCGATATCTGAGTCCGATGCACTGGATGTTAGGCGTCATCGGCACCCATCCCGTCTCGGCAAGCCAAACCTCGATTGCACGCATGTAGAGGTGCCCGACCCCACCACGATACCGCATGAACATATCACGATCAACAAATCTGTGGAGAAGGAATTAGATTGCGGACAGATAAGGAGGTAGTATGAGGCAGCACTTACATATTCACATAATAATAATTCCAGTCGTCCATGAGGAACCTGACCGCGTGAGACTCTTCAGGAAGGGCTGAGGATCCATGAGGTCCCATTTGAAGGCCGGAATTATGTGGCTGGCACGCAGGACTTCGGACGGCGATATAAAACTGTGCCACTCAGTGGCGTCATTAGGGTTGACGAATTGCAGGCGTGGGATGCGAAGGTGAGAGAAGCCGTCCTCGTAAGTGAGATCCTGTTCAAACCAGCGCACCCAAATGACTTTGATCTCCTGCCTTCTGGAATCACCAACGGTCCTCTTTGTCCCCTGTAGTGGATGGGAACAGTGAATATATCAATCACCCGGCCGTATCGATAAGGGTGGGAGCGATCGTGGTTGGGGGAAGTAGTCATAATGTCAGGGCGTGTGCGAAGGTTGATGACGTCCGAATGCCTGGAGGTCGTATGCCGTGTAGTTGATGCGAAGCGTCTTGTGAACAGATATCTTGCCGCCCTTGCCAATATCAGTATTCAATATGTCTTCACTGGTGGCTCGTCATCCTGGGAGAGTAGCTGCAACAAAGCGTGGCTCTTGAGATTCCAGAGAAAGTCCTAAGGGTGTGTTTAGTTGGTGATTGGTATAGAAGATGTGCATACCCACCTGAATAAAGGATCTGGCCTTGTTCAGGCACCCAGTTGCGAACAGTTCTGCTCTCCTTCCAGGGCTTTGACATGGCGTAGCTTGAGGCTGAAGAGACGTTGGGAGGATCTTCATTGGAAGCACCACTGGCCATTCTTTTTCTTCGTAAGTCTTCCAAAAGACGTTGACGTGCTTCTTGATTGCTAATCGACTTAGCAACCAGTCGATGGTTTGTACGAGCATAGAAGCGTTTGACACGCCTATGCTCGCATTCACCCTAATTAACTGATTAGTATATCATAAAGTAGACGTGTAGCAAAATCTTACCATCTGTGCTATACGAATCGGTTGTTCCTCGCTGACGGATAGTGTCGGCGTAATCTCCCAGGGCGTGAAGTTTGTAGGTGGAGAGGTTGAACTTTGCTTTACCAGATGATGCCTTCCTGTTTGTCTTCCTGTCAGTGGTCGCACTCGCTTCCGAGCCTCAGCCTCCTTCGGAAGCTCCTTGGTGTCAAAGTTGTCGCTAAACTTTCCACTGAAGTAGCGAGGGCAGTTCCAAGTGGTTTCGTCAGGGCGTCGAAGGAGGCCAGTGTGTGGTCGGTGTGAAGGCGTAGCTTGGCATATGCATGCCAAGTGGAAAGGATGAAGACAAGGTCAAGGACGACCTTCTCGTCCTTTCTGGGCAGCAGCCCCTCAATCTGGGATAATACACTGAAATATATGAGTCAATCGTATCACCGCCAGTTGTGAACGTACCTGTAAGATGTCTTCAAAATCTCGGGCCGCAAGTTTTTTCATTGCCGAGACGTTGTTGGAGAATTTTCGGATCGTGTCAAGCCCGAACGTTGGAACCTGTCGGAATCTATACACATCAAAACAAGGAAAAAAGCAAGTGACAATTGCCAACTCACCGACGGTCAATTCCACAACGACCCCTGGGCCTTGGGTGTAGAGGATCCGGAGAAGGTGTATTAGTACGGCCTTCCAAACACCCAGTTCGAATTCGTGCATGAGGTCCACAACAAAGAGAGAGAAAAACTTCTGCCCAAACTTATCAAGGGCCGAAATGAATGCGCTCTGCAACGTAATTAATATTGCACTCATTTTGATAGGGGTCAATCTACTCACACGCGTTGGTGTAAATGATTCCGAGCCAATCACACTGTTGACAGCCTTCGAATTGACAGCATACCCCTTTTTGTAGATGATCTCCCGTGCTCTTTCGACTTGGGCCCGGTACCTTTCATTACATTCCCGAAGCTTCGCCCTTCTTGTCTGTCGACTGTGGTCCCCAGGCCCTTGATGTACTCTTTCTTGATGAGACATCGTGGACATGGACATGTACCCATATTCCGCACACATGTTAGAAGCACTCTTCCAAATGTACATAGCGTCAATAAGATAAACTTGAGATAGATGTGGATTTGGGACTTACTTCTCTGGGTAATCGGCCATATATGCAAAGAACCGAGGGAACACGCGACGGATTACCTGGTCAGCGAAGCAGATAAAAATCCCGAATTGATACGCATGTATGAAGTCAGGGGAACTGAGAATCAGCAACCAGAGCGCCTGAACAAGCTCTCGTTTACAGTGCGTGATTTGCGGCCGAGGGAACGATGTCAAATTTCTCTTGATACCAATCGGAAAACGAGTCAGCTATGTCACATATCAGTTATTGATGATCTATAGAGAGTGTAACGTAAATAAACATACCGAAGGAAAATAGGCCCCATGAGCCGCATGCGAGGAGGGCTGGCAGCGGATATATTTGGAGAGGTTCCCAAAATAAAATAGACAGGCCATAGGGATGCGGTTCCAAACTGTGCAAGCATTGTCGCATCTGAGTACGGAGCCATTTCCACCACAACACTCTCGGCATCAGGGTGGTCTGGATCTGGGGGAAGGTTCTGAACTTCTTGATACGCAGTGATCATCTCATCTGAGGTATACGCTTCTCCGTACAGTCGGATTGATGGTGCGTCACTTGTCGGCCTCCATCTCTCCTCGAATGGCATCGTGTGAAACGACTCTGCTGTTGCCTCATCCTGACAGGCGTGCTTGATAATGGACGTCAGATCTCGATATAGGTCCCTCGATCTCGAACTCCATGGCGTCTGACTCGCAACCTTCTCCTTGGGACATGGCACGGAGATCTTGACGTTGGCCTTGTTCCACCCCTGACCTTCGAGGCTCGACTCAAAGGCATCAAGCTTCTTGAGCTCACTAGCCAGTTTAACACCCTGGAGTTCCTCGGCCTTGAAGTCCTTGTGTAAGATGACGTCGTCGATCAGGCGTTGAACATCGGCTGTGGACTTGTGACCGGTCCTGACACTGGGGCAGGGTTGGTTTACTGAGTCAGTAAAGTGTGAGTAAATCACAAGTAAATGGAAAAAGAACCTAGCAAAATACTTGCCTGGCAAGCGCAAAGCAAATTCACAATTTACTGAGCCAATTTACCTGCAATTTACTGGGTTCAGTATGCGCTCAGTATGTTTACAGTTTACTGGGTCATGTGACCACAGTTTCCCTGTTCGGTAAACCTTGGAAAAATTCACGATTTGCTGACTAAATTTACCTGCAATTTACTGAGCCACTTGCCCAATCAGTATGTTTTCAATTTGCTGAGTGGTTTGATCACAGTTTACTGGACTCAGTAAACTGGAAAAAAACCAAACTGGTTTACTGACGATGTCCCTGATTGGTCAATTTTAAAAATAACCGAAAATTTACCTGGATGTGTCATTGTCAGTAAACTGCAAGTTTTCTTTCAGTAAATTGGAAATACATGTCAGGTAAACTGGGAAAACACGTGACAATTTGATTATGGTTACTGGACTCAGTAAATCACAAAAAACCTAACCGGTTTACTGACGATGTACCTGATTGGCTAATTTGAAAAAAACTCGAAAATTTACCAGGACGTGTCTTTATCACTAAACTGCAAGTTTTCTTTCAGTAAATCGCAAGTACACGTAAAGTAAACCAGAAAACACGTGTAAACTGTAAGTAAATTCAAAGTTTACGTGTTTTCTGGTTTACTTTACGTGTACTTGCGATTTACTGAAAGAAAACTTGCAGTTTAGTGATAAAGACACGTCCTGGTAAATTTTCGAGTTTTTTCAAATTAGCCAATCAGGTACATCGTCAGTAAACCGGTTAGGTTTTTTTGTGATTTACTGAGTCCAGTAAACCATAATCAAATTGTCACGTGTTTTCCCAGTTTACCTGACATGTATTTCCAATTTACTGAAAGAAAACTTGCAGTTTACTGACAATGACACATCCAGGTAAATTTTCGGTTATTTTTAAAATTGACCAATCAGGGACATCGTCAGTAAACCAGTTTGGTTTTTTTCCAGTTTACTGAGTCCAGTAAACCGTGATCAAACCACTCAGCAAATTGAAAACATACTGATTGGGCAAGTGGCTCAGTAAATTGCAGGTAAATTTAGTCAGCAAATCGTGAATTTTTCCAAGGTTTACCGAACAGGGAAACTGTGGTCACATGACCCAGTAAACTGTAAACATACTGAGCGCATACTGAACCCAGTAAATTGCAGGTAAATTGGCTCAGTAAATTGTGAATTTGCTTTGCGCTTGCCAGGCAAGTATTTTGCTAGGTTCTTTTTCCATTTACTTGTGATTTACTCACACTTACTGACTCAGTAAACCAACCCCTGCCCCCAGTGTGAACAGAACCACTGAATAAGGAGGGCGACGGTTGCATTCACAAACAGGCCCATCAGGCTGGATAAACCTGTCATAAACCCATTTGGCATCCGGAGACCGGAAGCAAGATTATCTGCGCATGCTTGGTGAGTTTCCCCAGATTCTATAAAGTCGTTGTGATCTGGGATGGGTGTGTTAGAGAGTTCTGATATCGGACTCGATTATAGACTCTAAAACGCCCAAACTCATCTGCCTCCGTTCTGAACCTCTCAAGTTCAATTGGAGGAGTTGGTGAGATGGGGGGTTGAGGAGGGTTGTCTTTGACGTTGACCTGACTCCGTTTTCCCTGGCCCTCCGACTCAGATCCATCACCCATCCTCCCTCCAGCGATTCGGGTCCCTTCCCCACCTGCCTGCCCTGTGTCGCGACGTATCGCGAGCCTCCCTCCTCGACCTGACGCTCCATCGACTCTCGCCAGTCTCCCGCCAGTCCTCGCGACCTCCCGCCCGTCTGGACTTCACCAAAACTCTCTAAGTCCACATTCCGAGTCCGGCTTCCCCGATCCCGCGTGCCCTCCGATCACTTCCGCCTCTCGACAATGACTCGACCCCTTTGTTCGTCGTTGTTCGGATCCCCCGCATCGGTCCGTCGTCCCGACTCTGGAACACTGGCCTCCCGCTCCTTTGTTGCACGTCGACGCCGCCCCGATCCTCTCGCCGCGTTGCCCGACTCCCGCCTGTTCCACTTCAGCCATCTTTGACGTCTTGGTTCGATCATCCATTCTGTAGCTTCGTAGTTTCCCACGATGCCTTCATTCCTCCCTCACCCCTTCCCGCCGCCTTGTTCGTTCCTCCCGCGTTCTTGTTCTCTCTATCCGATCCGCTCTTCGCTTTGTATGACCTCCCTACGCCCTTCACGACCTTCACGACTCCCGTTCTCTCGCGACGTTCGCTTGTTCACTTCTCTTTCTCCCTCTTTTCATGTTCTACTTTCGACCTCTCTCTACCCACTATATAAGTGTCAGTAGATAGGCCTGGTTCGAATAACGAAGTGCAGTTCCCCTTTCCCTCTAAAGTTCAACTCAGCCTTGCGCTGTCTAAAGCCCTCAACACTCTTCGTTCCTCGCGACCAAGTTCTCTTTGAGCGCAGTGCTCGAAGAACCCTCTAGCTTTTCTCTTTCCTCGTCTCGACTTCTCTCGACGTGAAGCGCAGTGCTTCTCGACCTTCTCTACTCGTCTCGCGAGCGCAGTGCTCTACTCCAGTCTTGAGCGCAGTGCTCAGCTCTTAGCTCTTCGTGGCGAACGCAGTGTTCACCACCTCTACTAGTTTCTTCTCGTCTCAGGTATTCTCTCGTTCCTCTCGTCTCGCGCTGATAGCTTCCTTCTTAGCCACCTATCCCGCCGCGACCCTCTTCGTCGCGACGCTTGTCTATTGAGACTCTACTCTATTGCCACCACTTCCTATTCCCTCCCTACTTCTCCCTACTTCTCCCTACTTCTCCCTACTCTCCCTACTCCTCCCTACCTCTACCTGCTTTACCCTACCGACGTCTGCACAACCGGTCACCCACACCCTTCAGCTCCCTCTTCTTGCTACGTGTTCCCACGACTTAGCGAGACTGGGTAGTTCATTTTGGAACCCACGCCGGACCGGTTCAGAACGTCACCTCCTTGTTAGAAGACATCAGTCATTCCCCGAGGACGTGCACGAGCGCGCGTCATCAGCCTACTCGTCCTACCCCAGTTCTTACTCGCGCTCGAGCTCACGAACTCGCGACTCTCTCCCGAGCCAGGGAAGATCTTCTCGTTGCCCAGATAGCTGCTGTTGAAACTCAGGATATCCTCACCGCCATCGATAACATCATCTCTGCCCGACAAAATTTGCCTGCCGCCACTTCTACTCCCCTCCCGCCTTCCGACTCTGAGGATTCACCTTTCAGCACCCCCCCTTCGTCTCCGACAGCAGCACACGACTATCTTCCCCCCTCTCCAGTTCTCGAGCCTATCTCGCATCCCACCTCTCCTCTATCGTCTGTAGCCCCGGATTCTCCTCTCATCTTGACACCAGCCCAGTTATCTCCCACCCTCCCACCCGTGTCACGACCAGAATCCCCCATCCCTCCCCTCGCGCCAATCGTCCCGCCACCAGTTCCAGCTATGACTACAGTAAACATGCCTATGCCGGGCAACCGCGAGGCCCCCAAATTTTCAGACGATGCAGACTTCTTCGACGAGTTCTTTATCGATGTCGCAGAGCTCGCTGCTCGCGCTGGCCTCGCCGATAAGGATGCTATTCGATGGGCTATACGCTACGCAGGCCCAGAGAGTGCCTCTTGGCGCTACCTCCCTTCCGTTGTCGATGAGGGTAACCCCACGCTCAAGCAATTCCAGGCAGAAGTTGCTAAGTGTTACCCACATCTCGGTAGCGACCGCCGGTACTCTAGAGGCGATATGCAGCGTCTCTTAGAGAGGACCCAGCGTCTCAACGACATGTCTCGCGACGATCTCGGACGATACTTCCGTCGCTTCGTTACCTACTCCACCTATCTCCTCCGAAGGAATCGTCTCTCCGAGCACGAGCGCAACGGGCTCTATCTCCAGGGCTTCCCTCTCGACGTTCGCCAGTCTATCAGGCGACGTCTCGCGATTAAGGTCCCCGACACCGTCCCGAGTGAGGGATACGAGTTCGACGACATTCACGAGGCTGCCTTGTTCGTCCTCGCAGACGAGGCTCAGCCAGCTACTACTACGATCGTAAAGCAAGAGCAGGACACCGTCGGCCAGCTCCTCCAGGCTGTCTCCGACCTCACCCGTGTTTTCACCTCCAATGCTCATACTCAGCGTCCTCGTACCCCTCCCGCGAATCCTCCCGCTCCTCGCTATCGCCCAGATACTCCTCGTCCCGCTCCGGGAGGAGCTTATCAGAGTACCCCCCGGTGGAACCCCCAGTCCGCACAACGCCCGGAGCCCTACCAGGCTCCACAGCGTTCAGATCACTACCAGCAGCAGTATCAGCAGAACTGCATGTTTTGTAGCGAGCCTGACCATTTCGTGCGCGACTGTCCACTAGCTCTCGAGTATATGCGCGACGGCAGAGTCATTCGCAACGACTTCGGGAAGATTGCGCTCCCAGACGGCCGATTCCCCCCTCGTCATATCCCCGGTAAGAACATGCGCGAGCGTGTTGACAACTGGTGGAACTCAGAAGGCATTCAACGAGAGGCTCCCGCCCCAGAAGTCGTTTCTACCCACTACCTGGAAACTCTCGACGAATGTATCTTCGAGTTTGACGTCTCTCCTCACGAGTCTTCGTGCAACTTCGCGAACTGTCCCGATAGCACCGACAACACCGATGAGCAGCTCTCGATGATACAGGCTCAGATCGACTCACTCCGCGAGGCCCAGGTTCTTGCAGTCGAGAAGGGTTCCAAGAAGGTGCAGTTCGACGGTGTTGAGATCGCCAGGAGAGTCGGCCCTCCTAGGAGAGACGGTCGTCTCCCACTCCTCCTCCCCCCAAGAGTCCCTCTGTGAACGTTCCCTCCTCTTCCTCCTCCCAGTTTCCCCCTCTCGCCCAGTCTCAGCCAGCTCCCGCTCCACTCCCGATCAGGTCTGCTCTAAGCCATCTCAGCCCTCGACGTCCCAGCTCTCGACTTCTGAGCCCACTCCTCCTACCCCTAACGTCTTCGGAAGACCTGGAGTTCGCGCTGGAGCTCTCCCTATCCCACGTTCACAAGGACCCATGCGTCCCGTCTCGATTCCCGCCAAGCCCACTGCCGAGGAACCTAAGTCCCGTTACCAAGCCGCCATCGAGACAGACGTTAACACCTCCGATATCGCCAATCGGGTGCTCGATGCGAAGGTAACCCTCAGCAGTCGCGAGCTTCTCGCTGTATCTTCCGACGTCCGTCGACATATGAAGGACCTCGTTACTTCAAAGAAGGTATCAGCCAACTTAGTGGAAATCGACGACGACGACCTCCCGAACGGTGCTACGACTAGCGGTTCTCTCCCGTCTTCCGTCTACTTCGATCTCGTGAAGTACGACCCGGCTTCGTCTGCCGCCGCGGCCTCCCTACCTCTTCGCGTCATTCGTCCCACCTTCGCGCCCGGCGTTGAGCCCGAATGCATCCTCGACGGTGGAGCACAGATAGTAGTCATGCGAAAAGACATCTGGGAACGCATCAAAGCACCTATCGCAGCAAACAAGGCTATGTCCATGGAGTCTGCTAACTCCTCTAGGACCACGACTCTAGGACTCATCGAGAATCACCCGGTCAAGCTTGGACCTATCACGATTCACCTCCAGATCCAGGTCGTAGACGACGCTCCCTTTGAAGTCCTGCTAGGAAGACCCTTCTTTGACGTCGTGAACTGCTCGGAAGTCAGCCGTTCCGGCGGGAACCACGAGATCCACGTCAAAGACCCTAGCACCGGTACTCCCTACGTCTTCGCGACGGAGCCTCGTCCTAATAGAGCCTCTTGCTGCCCTCCCGAGAAACACGGAAACGCACAGTCCGCAAATTTTCAACACTAGACGATTCTGTACCGGCGAAGCATCCCGATACCCATCTTCCCCTTCGCTATCCTCCTCATCCCAGCCCCGCAGAATCGTCTTCCGTCCGTGTTTCCTCCCGTGGTCTTCCAGGCCATATACCCTCTTTCTCCTCCTTTCCATCTCACCAGTTTCCCTCTCGTTCCTCGGTAGTTTTCTCTCCTTTTGACTCTTGTTCCTCTTCCAGTTCTTCCTTGTCTGTAGATTCTTCGCGATCGTCCCACTCTCCTCCAGTTCCTTCCCACTCTGTTTTCACTTTCTCTCGACTGTTTTCTCCTCCCGGTTCCGTTTCTCCCGCTTCGTTTTCTGTTTCCCCTGAGCATTCCCCTTTTACTTCCGCTTCCGTAGACATAGATTCCGTTTCTCTCCATCCCGTTTCTGTTGATCATTACGTTTATCCTCCAGATACCCCCTCTCGCTCTCCTCCCGTACCATTCTCGCGCGAGTGTCTCCCCACGAGCACGCAGTCCCCCGAGAGCCCACTTGTATCCTTTGTCTCCCTTCTCTCCACTTCCCCCTCTCGACGTACTCTCTCCTCTGCTCTCGCTACGCTCCAGGAAACACTCCCGAGCCCGTCTCCCGGTCCCCTCAACCAGTTCTCGGCTCTAAGCCAATGGTATACCGACCGTCACGCCCAGAGTCTATCCCCTCCCGACGACCCCTACCTTGCCTCAGCCTTCGCCTATAAGAAGGTAGCCAATAAGACTCGACCCGTCGCGACCACCCTCCCCGAGAACTTCCGGATCACTCGTCGAGACCATCCCGATCCCCTAGCAGGCATGCCCCCGCTTCCAACTCGTCCTCCCGACTTCGTCCCTACTGGTCGCCTCACCCAAGAACGACGAGACCAGATGGACTTAGGAAGAGATCTCCTTCTCCCTGAAGAAGTCAAGCTTGCTGAGTGGATCGTCTGCACCCACAATACCGCCTTCGCCTGGACCGACGAAGAGAGAGGTAGCTTTGACCCACAGTATTTCGCGCCAATTCAGATCCCCCATATCTCGCACACTCCCTGGGTTCATCGACAAGGCCCTATCCCTCGCGGTATTCTGAACGACGTCACGAAGATCATCGAAGACAAGTGGAGATCCGGTGTCTACGAGCCGTCCTCCTCCTCCTACAATAGTCGCTGGTTCTGCGTCTATAAGAAGGACGGCAAGTCTCTTCGTCTCGTTCACTCTCTGGAGCCCCTGAACGCTGTTACCATTCGCAACGCCGCTATGCCTCCCTACACTGACGTAGTGGCCGAGGACTTCGCTGCTAGGTCGATCTACACCACGCTAGATCTCTACGTCTCATTCGACCAGCGGCAACTCCATCCCTCCTCTCGCGACATGACAACGTTCAATACTCCTTTAGGTCCCTTTCGTCTTACAGTCCTCCCGATGGGCTGGACGAATTCTCCTGCTGTTCTCCAAGGCGACATCACGCATATCCTCCGACCCGAGATCCCCCACTGCACTCAGCCCTTCGCTGACGACGTCCCGATCAAAGGTCCCCGCACACGATACGAGCTTCCCGACGGTACCTTCGAGACTATCCCCGACAACCCAGGCATTCGACGCTTTGTCTGGGAGCATTTTGAGTCCGTCCACCGTATCATCCAGCGTGTCAAAGCCTACGGAGCCACGTTTAGCGGCAAGAAAGCTTTCATTGGAGTCCCTCGCGCTGACATTCTCGGACACATCTGCACCTATGACGGCCGTATCGCGGATTCCTCCCGCATTCGCGCTATCGAAAACTGGCCCGTCCCGACGAATGTCTCCGAAGTACGAGCTTTCTTAGGCACTTGTGGCGTCCTTCGTATCTTCATCAAGGATTACACCCTCATTGCCCGCCCGCTTATTCAGCTTACTCGCAAGGACGAACCCTTCGCCATCGGCCCCGAGCACCTCCAAGCCATCGCTACGCTTAAGTCAGCTATCGCGAACTCTCCCGCTCTCAGACCCATCGACTACGACTCCGAGAACCCCGTCATTCTCGCCGTCGACTCTTGCATGAATGGCGCCGGCTACATTATCTTCCAGATTGGGGACGATAAGAAGCGCTATCCTAGTCGATTTGGGTCTATCACCTTCAACGAGCGAGAGTCCCGCTATTCTCAGGCTAAACTGGAGCTCTATGGCCTCTTCCGCGCTCTGAAGCAGACGCAGCTCTACACCATCGGAGTCAAACGCCTTATCGTCGAGATGGATGCCAAATTCATCAAGGGGATGCTCAATAACCCTACTCTCCATCCTAACGACGCTATCAACCGGTGGATTGCTGCTATTCTCCTCTTCGACTTCGAGCTCGTACACGTCCCTGCCGAGAAGCATACCGGAGCGGACGGACTCTCCCGACGTCCTCGCGCTTCCGATGACCCCCTTCCCGACGAAGGTGACGACTTAGAAGACTGGATCGACAGTCAATCTGGTTTCTTTATCGAGGCTACTTCCCCACCTTCTCTCTTCGACTCCGCACCACCTCTCTCCCTCGTCTCCTCCCACATAGCCACCGAAGATCCAGACCTCGATCCCGAGTCGTCCCTCTCCTCCTCCTTCCCTCCCGCTGAGAAAGCCGGCGAGATTCCCCGTTCCGAGAAGGCTCTGCGCCGCGAGGCCAAGCTCTCGAAGATCCGCCACTTTCTCACCACCCTCGAACGTCCGCCAGACCTCTCTGATCAGGAGTATCGACAGTTCATCCGACAGGCCTACGATTACTTCATCTTGGACTCCCGCCTGTTCCGGAAACATCGAGACGGTTACTCCCAGCTGGTTCCCCCTCCCGACGCCCGCTACCCCCTCATCGAGTATGCTCACGACAATCTCGGTCACAAGGGTGTCTTCGCTACGACTAGGAACTTGCTGATTCGCTTCTGGTGGCCCTTCCTCAACGAAGACGTTCGATGGTTCGTCAAGACCTGCCGAGAGTGCCAGTTTCGTCAAACTGAGTACTTCTTCATTCCCCCTATGGTCCCCGACGTCCCTTCCCTCTTCCGCAAAGCCCACATCGACACGTTCCTTATGCCCAAGGTCGGGAACTACCGTTATGTCATCCATGCTCGCTGCGCGATGACTTCATATCCCGAAGGACACGCTACCACCTCCGACTCCCACTCCGTTATCGCCGACTTTATCTTCCAGGACATCCTTTGTCGCTGGGGCGCTCTCGACGAGTTAGTCACTGACAACGGTACCGCTTACATCGCTGCCCTCGACCTTATCGCTGCTCGCTATGGCATTCGACACATCCGCATCTCTGGCTACAACTCCCGCGCGAATGGCATCATCGAGTCCAAGCATTTCGACGTTCGCGAAGCCGTGATGAAGACCTGCAAAGGTAACGAGTCTAAGTGGCGTCAAGTTCTCCCTCTCGTGTTCTGGGCCGAGCGTGTTACCGTCCGCAAGGCTACTGGTTACTCCCCCTACTATATGGTTCACGGTGTTCACCCCCTTCTCCCCTTCGACATTCTCGAGGCTACCTATCTTGCTCCCACTCAAGACTTCGGCGTTTCTACCGAGGAACTCATCGCCATCCGGGCTCAACAGCTCGCGAAGCGTCCCGAAGATCTCGCGACGATGCGCCAACTCGTCACTCAGTCTAGGATCAAGAACCTTGAACGGTTCGAAAAAGAGCACGCCTCCCGCATCATTGACTTCGACTTCAAGCCTGGAGCTCTCGTCTTAGTCCGCAACAACCGTATCGAGGAAGCCCTCAACCGGAAGACCAAGCCTCGCTACACTGGTCCTATGGTTGTGGTCCGCAAGACTATCGGCACCTCCTATGTCATCGCCGAGCTCGACGGTTCCCAGGCTCAGCTTCGCGTCGCTGGTTTTCGACTTATCCCCTACTTTCCCCGCACTCGCGCCACGGTTCCTATTGTTCCCGACGTTCTCGACGACGAGTTTGACTCTACCGAAGACGACCCCGAGGACACCCTGTACTTTGGCTCGTTGGACTCCGATTCCTCTACTTACATTCACTTGGACGCTCCCTCTTTATGAATCTCTTGTTATTTAATTTCTCAAGTTTTCTTTTTGGACCACCTTCACCTTATGTTTCCCCTTCCTATCCCTATATCTATCGTCTGACCCCATCCACTCGTTTGAAATTTTTTTTTTTTTTTTTCTCTATGTTTCCCTCTCTTCGTCTTATGCCTCCCGATTTCTTTCCTATGCTTTTTCCGTCTTATCCCGGACTCATTTCTCTTTACTTATTCTTGCAGATTGCGCTCGGACTGATCTTGTGACCGGGGACGGTCATGATTTCAAGTCCCGAGGAGCCCCATACCCTCGCGAACGCTCGCGCTCGCTGATAGTGAGGTAACTCTTCGTGAGACCCACTAGAGACACTACCTCGAGTAGTGGTCCTCACCCAATTTTTCCCTCGCTTTGCGACTGATCTTCGGATCTGGTCACACCGCATACTACTAACCTTGCGTTGTGATTCGTCGCAATGTCCCCCACTCCTTTAGCTCTCCTATTTTCATTCACCAACCGCCAACGACTCCCGACTCCCTCCCGATTTACTTCCCTCCCTCCCGGCTCGCTTTCCCCTCACGACGTTACAAAACCAAGAAAACCGACATCTATTCACGACACAAAAACGAAGACACAGTATTGTTGATAGTCCAAGATATGCGCAGATTGAATTTACCTCCCCATCCTCACTCGCTCACTACCCCCTCGTCCCCTCCACCCTCCTCTTCACCACCTTCTCCTCCCGCACTATCCCCAGCCCCCGATCCCTCTCCCGCATCCGACAACTCGAAGTCGCTATCTCCCGGCGGAACGTCCGTCACGTACTCGAGGTCCGAGTCCTCGTAGACGCCCTCACCACCGTCAGCGATGATGGCCTCGTTCAACGCCGCGAGGATCTCCTTCCCGACCAGGCGACGATCCTCGACCCTCGCCACGATCTCGTTGGCGTCCGCGCGTTCTCGACGCAGGATGGAGCGAAGTTCGGTTCGTCTGAGTTGCAGATCGAACCTCGACTGTCCAGACCCTCCCGCCGCATCACCCAACGGAGCCAGGTCAGCGAAGAAGACCGTGGCAACGTCTGGAGGTCTCACACCCCCCGAGACTTGAACCGGAGCCTGAAAAGAAGCCCCAGCAGCTCCCGACCTCGATCTCGTCGACATCGAGGGCGCGACATCCCTCAGCCTCATCCTGCCCACCTCCACCGTTCCGAGTTCCGTCGCCATCGCGCTCTTCGAGCGATGTTTCTCGGCGTCCTTCCTACGCAGTGCCTTCCCGGCTTCAGAAGGCTCGATGTTCGGCCACTTCCCGATCCCAAAGCTCTTCAGCCCGAAGGAGCAGGCCTTCCTCCCGACGCCACAGGGCGCGCACTTCACCTTCTGGTCTTGGCCAGGATACCACAAAGGAGCGCACCTCCTCTGGCTCTTCTTCTTGCGAGAACAGAGACCGCAAGTCTACAGAACGTCAGCACCCTCGCTCCGGACTCTCGACTGACGGACTCACCGCCCCTCTGGCAAGAGGAATACGCTCGACGTCCAACGGATCACCCTCGACGACCGTCTCTCCACTCAGATCCAGCAACGCCGGCTCCTCCTTCTCCGACTCGTCTGACTCCACCCGCTGGTTCCGGCGCGACTTCCTCGACTTTTTCGACGTCGACGGCCCCTCTCCTTGCTAGGCGAGCTCGAGAGCACCCGCTTCGTCCCAACGGATGGCTCCACAGCCTGAGCTCTCGTCTTCGGTGTTGGCTTCGCCCTTGGCGGCACCACAACCTCGAACCTCTCTCTAACCCTCCCCTTTCCCTTATCGACTCGCGCTGGAGCTGGTGCGATCTCCTCGCCCACCATCTCGACGTCTTCTGCAGGTTCCGTAGCCATTGGAGCCGGTTCAGTAGAAATCCTCGCGCTTGGCGCTGGCGTTGGCGCCCTATGACTCGTCGTTCCCGCCGTCGTCCCAGCCGCTGTCCCAGTCGAGTTCCCGAAGTCCGGAACCATCTCTGCTTCGATATGCCCGACCTTGTGGGCGGCCTCCGCGAAGTCTGTAACGAGCCTCAGTGGCTCAATATGGAAGGCCCTACAAACGTCCCGATGCCTCGACTACCCTCGCGCAGTTAGCTTCCGCCTCTCCTAGCCCCTAAGTAACGTCACTCACCAACCACGCCGACAAGTGATCCGCCCACGGCCCTCGTAGCTCCTTCTCTTCCTCGAGGCGCCCCTCCAGAGTCTTGAGCCGCCACACCGCCAGTACCGACTGCCAGACGAGGTTCACGCAGTCGGGAGACCCCGCGATGAGCTGCCTGATCTCCGGCTTCGACCACTCGTCTTTCTCCGGAGGAAAGAGACAGTCCTCCCCTAGTTGATCGAGCTCCGCGAACGGCGCGATCCCGTTGGGTCCCTTCGACGGAGTCCAGTCGCCAGCATAGTCCATTGAAGAGTAGAGAGGTTGTCGAGAGAGTCTGCGAAGAAGAGAGGTGATGATGTGGCAGCGAGAAGTTTTTCCTTTTGTCTCGCGCACTTACCCGATTCGAACGCCTCGTGTCAGCCTCGTGTTCGCCTCGCGCCTCCCTCGTGGCAACCAGGGATGGTTGATATCTCAAGTCCCGAGGAGATGACCTGACTCCGTTTTCCTGGCCCTCCGACTCAGATCCATCACCCATCCTCCCTCCAGCGATTCGGGTCCCTTCCCCACCTGCCTGCCCTGTGTCGCGACGTATCGCGAGCCTCCCTCCTCGACCTGACGCTCCATCGACTCTCGCCAGTCTCCCGCCAGTCTCGCGACCTCCCGCCCGTCTGGACTTCACCAAAACTCTCTAAGTCCACATTCCGAGTCCGGCTTCCCCGATCCCGCGTGCCCTCCGATCACTTCCGCCTCTCGACAATGACTCGACCCCTTGTTCGTCGTTGTTCGGATCCCCCGCATCGGTCCGTCGTCCCGACTCTGGAACACGTGCCTCCCGCTCCTTTGTTGCACGTCGACGCCGCCCCGATCCTCTCGCCGCGTTGCCCGACTCCCGCCTGTTCCACTTCAGCCATCTTTTGACGTCTTGGTTCGATCATCCATTCTGTAGCTTCGTAGTTTCCCACGATGCCTTCATTCCTCCCTCACCCCTTCCCGCCGCCTTGTTCGTTCCTCCCGCGTTCTTGTTCTCTCTATCCGATCCGCTCTTCGCTTTGTATGACCTCCCTACGCCCTTCACGACCTTCACGACTCCCGTTCTCTCGCGACGTTCGCTTTGTTCACTTCTCTTTCTCCCTCTTTTCCTGTTCTACTTTCGACCTCTCTCTCTACCCACTATATAAGTGTCAGTAGATAGGCCTGGTTCGAATAACGAAGTGCAGTTCCCCCTTTCCCTCTAAAGTTCAACTCAGCCTTGCGCTGTCTAAAGCCTCCAACACTCTTCGTTCCTCGCGACCAAGTTCTCTTTGAGCGCAGTGCTCGAAGAACCCTCTAGCTTTTCTCTTTCCTCGTCTCGACTTCTCTCGACGTGAAGCGCAGTGCTTCTCGACCTTCTCTACTCGTCTCGCGAGCGCAGTGCTCTACTCCAGTCTTGAGCGCAGTGCTCAGCTCTTAGCTCTTTGTGGCGAACGCAGTGTTCACCACCTCTACTAGTTTCTTCTCGTCTCAGGTATTCGCTCGTTCTCTCGTCTCGCGCTGATAGCTTCCTTCTTAGCCACCTATCCCGCCGCGACCCTCTTCGTCGCGACGCTTGTCTATTGAGACTCTATTCTATCGCCACCACCTCCTATTCCCTCCCTACTTCTCCCTACTCCTCCCTACTCCTCCCTACTCCTCCCTACTCCTCTCTACCTCTACCTGCTTTACCCTACCGACGTCTGCACAACCGGTCACCCACACCCTTCAGCTCCCTCTTCTTGCTACTTGTTCCCACGACTTAGCGAGACTGGGTAGTTCACCGGACCGCCACCGCCGACCCTAATGAGGGGTTCTCTGATTTAGGTGGGGGCCCTGCTTGCGAATTCCGATTTAGGAAACCAAGCTAACTCCTTTTAGGTTTCAGGGACTTTCTCCAGGCCGCTCGAAGGGTGTCTCGGCGCAAGTTGGCGCGAATTGAGACTAACCCTTATGCGAACGAACTCCTCAACAGGGGTGTTGAGTTCGTGACCGAGTCCAACGAGACCTTCAACTCTGTGTTGGAGGCCAGCGTTCTCCATACGGGGAACGTTGGGTCCATGTTAATGGATGAAGTGGCTCATGTCAACGAGCGCATTGATGGTCGTCGCGAAGAGATAGAGGCCTTGGAGAATTGGAAAGAGGATATGCAAGGGGTTATCCATGGACAGGAAGATAGCATTGTTCGGCAGGGGGCCGATATTGATCTGTTTAAGGTAAATGTGGGGTCGGGAGATAATTGACTTCTCTAACCCACATTTCCCTCTAGGGAGAGGTGACTACCCTCAAGGACTTGGTTCGGGCTCTGGTTACCAAAACCGGAGAATTGGAGGACGATAAGGTAAGGGGTAGGGGTTGAAGGTTTTTGATGTCTTCTAACCCTATTCCTTTAGGTTCACCTTACTCGTCGTGTCTCCGAGTTGACCGGAGAGGTCCGGGATCTCCAGAGGAGGTGTAACGAGCCGGAGGTCCGAGTTGAGGAAGAAGAGGGAGACGAAGTTCTGCATCGGGCCGGGTCGCCGATCATCCCTAACCGGGCTGAGTCGCCACCTGCTCGTTTGTTGGTTCGTCACGAGAACAGGTTGGTTCCCGTTGATGATGAGGTTATCGAGATCGGGAGCGACGAGTTCTATCAGAACTTGGGAGTTGTTCGTAGGGACACCCCTCGTCCTGGATTCGTGTCTACTCCTTGGGGTAGCCGCCGTCAATGGCCTGCTCTGGAGTACGATCCGTATGCCGAGTTCGTTCCTGATAGCGAACCGAACTCTGACACAGAGCTTCCAGATTACGACGACCTGTCGGACGTAGACCCGAACGAGATCCGGGAGCAGAACTGGCTGAATGAGGAGTTGGTGAGATCGGCATTGGAAGTAGTACAAAGGATCCGAAGAGATATTGATTAGATAACTCTTTTGTACTGTTGGCTTTCAATTAATCTTCTTTCTATTTTGTCTATTGCGCGTGATCCATGAGTCGTAAAGCATAATGGTTTTCATAAGTCCAATCCAAGGGTCAGATTAATAAGCCGGTTGACTTCTGCGAGAGGTCAGCGCGCGACGCTTATTAATACATCCCTTGTTGTCGGTAGCCTGAATATCTACTAGTCGTCCAGGGGCAACGGAGGGCCAGGTAGGGGGGATCTTCGTATGAAGGTCCGCCGGTACATGTTCACGTATTATACCTCGGGTCTTCTGGGGTATCTTGACTAGTAGCACGTTCCACGTATTGGACTTTGAGTCGTTAAGCATAGAGCATACTGCATAATAAACAGTTTACCGCCGTGTTTAGGGCAGGGCACCAACTGACTTAGTGGTGATGAGGCGTTAAATAAAGGGAGTGAAAGGGGGTAAACGGCGAAATCATCACAGTATGCCAGCCAAGACTAACTTCACCCAGTTGCAAACATATGACTCGGGTCACAGGACCATAAAGCAAACTGCAGTCCCCTCACTCTGCGCCCAACCATCCCATAAGCCCACAGACGCACATATATATCATCAGTAACACAGCATCATGCTTATCACCCATGTTCAACCACAAACCACTCTCACCCTTTGTTCTGTGCCATCTCACAGACAAACCACAACTCAAGTTCATCCACCTCCTTGGGCCCACAAGCAAGTGGCCTACAAACATATGGTTTATAGACTTATAACATATTCCACACAAGGATCAATATGGGTGGGTGAGCTAGAGTTATGGTTAGGTTTTGAGATAGCACAGAACAAAGGGTGAGAGTGGTTTGTGGTTGAACATGGGTGATAAGCATGATGCTGGGTTACTGATGATATATATGTGCGTCTGTGGGCTTATGGGATGGTTGGGCGCAGAGTGAGGGGACTGCAGTTTGCTTTATGGTCCTGTGACCCAAGTCATATGTTTGCAACTGGGTGAAGTTAGTCTTGGCTGGCATACATGACATTAGGCTGAAACAGGTCATGATAGGTAGGTTAGGTTTGCCCATACCAGGTTAGGTTAGGTATAGGTTAGGTTAGGTTAGGTTAGGTTAGGTTAGGTCAGGTCAGGTTAGGGTTAGATTTGGGATTAGACCAGGTTTAGGATTAGGTTAGGCTTAGGTTCATGGGTCAAGTTTACATTGGCTCAGGTTAGATTGAGGATTAGGTTGTGGCTATTATCAGGTTAAGTTTAGTTTCCATTAGGTTAGAGCCACAAACTGATATATGGTCTATCATGCATACAAACAGAGTCTAATTTTTTCAAATTCACACAGCTAATGGTTGATTTATAAAGTATCTCCTTTCCTGGAATAGTGATATAATCCATGGGACATGGAGAAAGGACACCATTCTGCAACTGATGCCCCATGGGCACAAGATGCTGTTGTACAACCCATGGTGCATGGGAATTGGATAGTGATGTACAACCCATGGGGCATGGGAATTGGATAGCATTGTACAACCCATGGGGCATGGAAAATAGATAGTGTTGTACAACCCATGCCCCATGGAGAATGGATAGCGTTGTACAACCCATGCCCCATGGAGAATGGATAGCGTTGTACAACCCATGCCCCATGGAGAACAGATAGTGTTGTACAACCCATGGGGCATGGGAATTGGATAGCGTTGTACAACCCATGCCCCATGGGAAATGGATAGTGTTGTACAACCCATGGGGCATGGAAAATGGATAGTGTTGTACAACCCATGCCCCATGGAGAATGGATAGCGTTGTACAACCCATGACCCATGGGGAACAGATAGCGTTGTACAACCCATGGGGCATGGGAATTGGATAGCGTTGTACAACCCATGCCCCATGGGAAATGGATAGTGTTGTACAACCCATGGGGCATGGAAAATGGATAGTGTTGTACAACCCATGCCCCATGGAGAATGGATAGCGTTGTACAACCCATGACCCATGGGGAACAGATAGCGTTGTACAACCCATGGGGCATGGGAATTGGATAGCGTTGTACAACCCATGCCCCATGGAGAATGGATAGCGTTGTACAACCCATGCCCCATGGGGAACAGATAGTGTTGTACAACCCATGGGGCATGGGAATTGGATAGCGTTGTACAACCCATGCCCCATGGGAAATGGATAGTGTTGTACAACCCATGGGGCATGGAAAATGGATAGTGTTGTACAACCCATGCCCCATGGAGAATGGATAGCGTTGTACAACCCATGACCCATGGGGAACGGATAGCGTTGTACAACCCATGGGGCATGGGAATTGGATAGTGTTGTACAACCCATGACCCATGGGAAATGGATAGTGTTGTACAACCCATGCCCCATGGAGAATGGATAGCGTTGTACAACCCATGCACCATGGAGAATGGATAGCGTTGTACAACCCATGACCCATGGGGAACAGATAGCATTGTACAACCCATGGGGCATGGGAAATGGATAGCGTTGTACAACCCATGCCCCATGGGGAAAGGATAGCATTGTACAACCCATGAGGCATGGGGAAGGGATAGTGTTGTACAACCCATGGGGCATGGGCAACAGATACCATTGTACAACCCATGGGGCATGGGCAACGGATACTATTCCATTACCCATGGGTCATGGGTTGTACAATGGTATCTTTTCTCCATGGGTCATGGGTTGTACAACGCGTTGTACAACATTGCATGGCCCATGACCCATGGAGAATTGTCACGATGTATGGTCCATGACCCATGGAGAAAAGATAGCTGAACCCTGTGATGTCATAGACTCGTCATTAGGTCTTTTGACATCATTTGGTTTGTTCCCTCTTGCTTCCTACGTTCTCAGAGCCTCCTAGATTAGTATATAAGCCTCTGTATTCGATAGACTCACCAGAGACCAATCCAGGGGACTGATTCCCATGTTTTCCTCTCCCTATCGTTCTCCTCTCGTCGTTGTCGTCTCCCTATAGCCTCCTGCGTCTTCCCTATCGTTCTCGTCGTCATACCTGTTGAACCGAAGGTCTGTGCCCGGCAACGGGTCAACCGGCTCCACCGCTTTGTGCGAGAGCTGATGCCGGAGAGCGCTGAATAAGTGACCCGAAGGGACGGTGTCACATCAGTGACCCGATCGATCGGTATGACGCGCGCGTGCCTTAAGCCGCCGCACGGACCATGCATCAGTCACACTGTATAGATGTGACGTTAATAGAGTAGATAGTATATATACCCCTCATGTGTCCATAGATCAATCAATCGCTTCTCTCTCTCTCTCCCCCACTTGCACTACTATATCTTCCCCTCTCAGGTAAGAACTAGAGTACGCCATGTAGTAGTATAGAATATACTCTACCTGCTCAACAATACCTGCGTCCCTGCGTTCTCGTCGTTGTCTCTAGCGTCCTGTCGTCATCCCGAAGATCCCGACCTCCCGAAGTTCTCGTCGTCGTCCCGAAGTTTTCCCTCGTTGTTCCTTTGTCTGTTTCATTGATTCCCTTCTGTTATCTTTAGTTATCTTTAGTTCCCTCTTGATATCTACTTCTCCCTACACGTCCCGACATTCCCGACATTCCCGACATTTCACTACATTTCCCTACAGTTCCCTACGTGTCCCTACGGAGCTAGGAGGCATCGTACGACCAAGGACCACCTTCATTGACGTTGACAGGGCACCCCATCTTCTCCCCATTGGACCTTAGCCCACAAAGCCCCTGTTCACCGCGTCGTCAGATGGTGGAGAGGACCCAGAAGAAGAAAGGGCGCAAGAATCCGATGACTCGTACTGGTCAACGTTGTCGTCCCTCCGACAAGTCACGTCAGGTTTGGATGAAGTTGAAGGTGGAGGTAGCGAGTCTTCAGGACCGCTATGGGTTCGCATTAGTGAGCAACGCGTTGACGGACGTGAAGTGGGAGATGCATGAGAGTTTGTTTCATGATGTGTTAGGGTGTAGGGAGTGTTGGCAGGACCCGGTAACTCGGGAGTACTCGTACTGTCCTCAAAGCGTACATAATCCTCACCACTTTGCTCATCGTTGCCCGTTTCCCCAGGACTGTCCTTGCGACGTAGACCCCTTTGTCTTGGTTTAGTTTTGTAATACTTGTTACTTCGCTTTGTACTCTTATTACCAGGAATACGAACAATGTCTTGAATTATCTGTGTGATTTTGGACAATATGTCATGCGTTCGTGACAGCACCCGGGAATATCGTTCTTCCTAAGTGGCACCAGGGATTATATTCTTCGGCCGCCTTTTTCGGCTCAGGCCTACTCTGCTTCCAAAGCACAACTAGATCAGATAGGGTTACTATCCGATTAGAAGCACAGTGTCCAAATGTTGATACCCTGTGCCCACGTGTGTGATCAGGGTCCAGGGTTGGTCGTTATCATGATGTCATAAGGGGTCGTAAAAGGGGGTCATGATGTCATGAAGGGGTCATCAGGGTCTTGAGACCTATTTTTAGTGCGCGCGTGTTCTAGGCGTTCCGGAACGAAGTTCTTCCAAGGCCGACCCGCGGGCCGAGGTGTCAGCTTGATGTAGTAAGCCAACGATGATGGTACAGGGGCAGAAGTTGATGTGACCTGGACCAATGAGGTTTGTCGAGGTAGGTCACGTGAAGGATCACCCACCTAGGCTATAAGAAGGACATCTTCTTGGAGCCATCCTTGATCAGCAACACCAGCAACTTCCCCATCATCTCACCAAATGTCTTTCCCAAACAACCACACATACAAAGTCGCCAACGGCATCTCCACCATCTCCTGTATCGACTGTTGTGCCGCCGCTCGCAAGACCTACGCCAATGCGGCGGGGACTCCCTATACCACGGATGATCAGGTATGGGGGAGAACTAGGGCTTCTTGTATTAGCGCTAACGCCTTCCTCTAGGTAGAGGTTCGTTCTTTCGGCATTGAGGTCGAGCTAACAGCTTCTAGATCTTGGAGGTCGTCAATCAGGTGGACGCCGAACGTCTCAGGGAGACGATCCCACATCTGATGGGGTTGACCTGGGACAATGAGCTCTGGGTCCGTACCATGATCGCCGAGAAGGTGGCCTTCCAGATGAGGGGTAGGTTTGGGGAGCTGGAGCATCCGATCAAGAAGGAGCTCTGGTATACCCTGCAAAGGGGGATCTATGATCAGGACCTGTTGGAGCATGGGGCAACCGTTCCTCGGGCCGTCCGCCATGCTACCGCTTCCACCAGTCTCTTGTGGTCGCTTGTTCGGGAGGGGGAAAGCCGGGTAGGTTCTCCGTTTGAATATTTGAGTATGACTCTCGACTAATCAAACTGCCTAGGTTGAACGATTGGAGCGCGAGGTGAAAGAGGCAAAGGCAGACGTCCTTCGTCTGTCAGCGGAGGGTCTTCAGATGAAGGAGACCTTGGCTGCCTTCCAGCAGGGAACGAACGAGGCGTTGGAGGCAATGGTTGCCAACCATCACTGGGTCCAGGGTAGAATAGGTTTTGGGGGATTATTCTAATCAATATTCTGAATATAATTAAAATAATAAATGTGTTATTTTCAAAACAGATTCTGCCCACATTCAAGGAATATGCAAATGCAAATGAACTCTCAGCAGAGTTGGCTCTGGGCATCAGATTTGAATAAAATAATCCTAGGATATGGCTAGAATATGTTTAAAATAAGACATGTTTATTATTCTAATTATATTCTGAATATTATTTAGAATAATCCCCAGAAACCTATCCTATCCTGGACCCAGTGCATCAAGAGTTGATCGCCGGCCTGAAGGTTCGGGACAACAACATCAAGGGTGCGTTGGCCAGGAGGGATGAAAAGGTACTTTCAGCCTTTGCAGGTTTATGCAATGACTGAGAGACTTCTTCTAGACTGAACAGCTCGAAGACGTGGTGGCCGTGTTGACGGCGCAGGTCACGTCCTTGCAGGACAAGACCTGCAACTGCAAGGAGGGTCCGGTGTTGGTTGGTCAGGGGACAGCCGACGCTCCGTTCGAGTTGGAGTAAGCCGACGAGGTGGTACTCCCGTCGCCTAACCCGTCGTCCTATGCGACACCTCCGATTGAGAACGTGGTTCCCGTTCCGACTCCGGCTCCGGCTTCTACTCTGGCCGTGTCCGACAAGGAGAACTGTGGGTGTTGCATCCTGCAGCCGATCCATCAGCTGGTCAAGATCAAGGATGAGGTCATGGAAGTTGACCGGGCCGAAGATGCTCCAAGAGTTGCCGAGGTACGTCTGGTGACTAAGGGGCAACGTTGCAAACGCTCTCGACGCCGTCCTGCTCATCGCATGACCGCATCAGCTAATCCTTACCCTCGACCAGTTGACACTGGGGGCAGGGGCACCTGGAATCAGTGATTACATCTTGATTACATGGTGAGTTCATGTGCACTTTTCAATGATTGTAATTCCCCATTCCAGGTTGATTACATTTCAAATGTTACCTTGACATGTAATTCAACTGTGCCCACCAACTCCATTTGAAATTTCCTCAACATGTTCCCAAGCAATGTTTCCTGAATGTGCCCACTGGGTACATTGTGAAAACATCTCATGTTTTTGAGCGCATTTAGATTACATCTCAGACGATCAAAGAACATGTTGACTACATTGCAGTATCATTTGTGCTGACAGGTCAAAAACATCCCAGAAACATTTGTAGAGAACATTTCAAATGGAATTGGTGGACATTAGCTGGATTACATGTCAAGGTAACATTTGAAATGTAATCAACCTGGAATTGGTGATTACAATCATTGAAAAGTGCACATGAACTCACCATGTAATCAAGATGTAATCACCAATTCCAGGTGCCCTTGCCCCCAGTGTGAGTCGGATGGTGACCAGTCTGGTCGAGGTGAGGGACGATCCTTCCGATACCGGGTCAACCGTCCCTACCGACAGGTCGAGTCTGAGATCCAACTCCGACACCAGCTTCACCTTGCACGACAGGATCCCACCCAGGGGTCCAATGAGGGAGACGGAGGGTCGCTTGTCGACTACGTCGATAGTGCTGCCGAGCAGTCACCTGGTGATGGAGATGTGGGACCAAGTGTTCCGCAGTTCGGTGACATCTGGGAGGCTGATCGGTCCGCTCGAAGGCATCTCTTCTTATCGGCTTGAACTAGTCGTTCAGCTGAGTGCCGAAGATGGTGACGCCATGTTCGGGGAGGTCCTTGTGAGGAGGGGCCAGCACTACGATCTCCGGGATGGACAATTGATGACCTTTAGGCCTGCCGTAGATAAAGTCGATTTCTGATGGGACGTTGATAGCACTTTGTATAGCCATGTTGTTACCATTCGCTGGGAATAGTACGCGCGTGTGTGTGTTTTGAATGATTGGTGTGAAGGATAAGGAACGTGAAGCATTCAAACATAAGAATTGGTAAGAGTTCGAAGAGAGAGCGTGTTATAAAAAGTTTAAAAATACCATGTTCCTGACAGTCTGTGTGGAGGTGCGAAATCAGGTGAGATACTGATCCAGTCTTTGTGGGAGGGAAAGCCTAGAATTGGTTCGCCCGAAGCAACAAAGGCCTAGGGCCGACAAGCGGCAGAGCCCGGGGCTGAGAGTTGATGGGTTCAAGTGGCTGACGGATGATCCGGTATGATCAGTGGATGCAAACACAATACATTTGAACATAGAGTGACTAAACTATACAGACGGAACTACTGGGGAAGCTATCAGGACAAGAACCTCGCCACATTCTTGAGAGAATTTTTTTTTCGAGGATAGCTATTTGGGGTGCGACCTTTTGCGCGATTCTTCGAGGGTCGCCATTACTTCCGCATCAGAAGTTTGGGCGTTGGCTTCTTCAACAGTTTCGCTGAGTTCGTCAAACAGTCCGCATTCAAGGTTCTGGGAAGAGGAGGGTTGGGAGGAAGTTTGCGTGGTTTGAATTGTGCTAGACGAGTCGGGTTCGTAGGGGAGCGGGGATTCGGCCAATATCTTGACTCGGGTGGCAACGATCTGGTAGGTCTAATCAGTAAAGATACGTTAAACGAGAAGCGAGGAACAAGGCTGCAGACTCACGCTGCTAGGCTCATTCTCCACGTTAAAATGGTGGACAGCTAGCTTGGCCTCGACGTTCACAAATGTTCCTGGACGAAGTGCCTCTGGGGCCAACCAAGGTGCAATAAGATTTCCCCTAGGATCCTGGAGTGGTTGCTGTGCGAGTTTTGCATGTGCCAAGCGGATGACGTTGGGATCAAAGTCAGAGAGGCGGCTTGCAGTATAGGTGGTGTCCAAGGTAATTTCTGGCGGGTTCAGATGTTACCAGATAGTTGCTGGAGTAAAAAAGGGTTAACTTACTGCCGAATCAGCGACATCCATGTCATCACTTTTCCTAGAACGCGTGACTACTCGCTTTCCCGAGTCTTTGGGAATCTGGGAAATACAATCATTTAAGACGCAACAGCAAGGCATGGACCACAGGAAATGTACACGGTACTTATAGGGGAGGACGATAGAAATGACTTGGTTTTCGTCATGTTTGGGGATCGCCCTAACCCAGTCACGTTTGGGATATTGCTGAAGGCGAACGGTTAGTGAGGCTACTTCAAGGATGGAGAAGCTTCATACCGAAAAGCCGAGATCCAAATCGAAGATCTCATTCAGAGTTCTGACTTGATCTCTGTAGAAGTCAGTCAACTCCGGTGGTGCCTCCGTGGGAACGTCAAGGGCAAGAACGTCTCGAATAAAAGTTGCAACACCATCATCAATGATCTTTAGTTTGTAGGGGTGAGACGTTTCACAAGCGAGCAATGGTATAGTTGCCCACCTGGCCTTCCTTCAGGTTCGATCCCCCGAGTGCGCCAAGAGCGGTCCCGCCGGCGCGCCCAAGCACTTCTCCAAAAATGTTGACCACCAAGTCTTTGTTCGAATGAGTGGCCTTGAAGTGGGTCGTCTTGTTGTTTGCCTTTTTGCCCCAGAGACCAGACAGTGAAGGTTGAAGAGCAGTGTGGGTGTCGAGGTTACACAAAGCGTCTCGGCTTTTTGAGAGGAGAGGAGTGGGAAGGGTGTAGATTCCTTTCCGTTCCGTGCGGTCTTTGAAAGAGCCCCTTCAGCTATCTTTTCTCCATGGGTCATGGACCATACATCGTGACAATTCTCCATGGGTCATGGGCCATGCAATGTTGTACAACGCATTGTACAACCCATGACCCATGGAGAAAAGATACCATTGTACAACCCATGACCCATGGGTAATGGAATAGTATCCGTTGCCCATGCCCCATGGGTTGTACAATGGTATCTGTTGCCCATGCCCCATGGGTTGTACAACACTATCCCTTCCCCATGGGTCATGGGTTGTACAACACTATCCTTTCCCCATGGGGCATGGGTTGTACAACACTACCCATTCTCCATGCCCCATGGGTTGTACAATGCTATCCAATTCCCATGCCCCATGGGTTGTACATCACTATCCAATTCCCATGCACCATGGGTTGTACAACAGCATCTTGTGCCCATGGGGCATCAGTTGCAGAATGGTGTCCTTTCTCCATGTCCCATGGATTATATCACTATTCCAGGAAAGGAGATACTTTATAAATCAACCATTAGCTGTGTGAATTTGAAAAAATTAGACTCTGTTTGTATGCATGATAGACCATATATCAGTTTGTGGCTCTAACCTAATGGAAACTAAACTTAACCTGATAATAGCCACAACCTAATCCTCAATCTAACCTGAGCCAATGTAAACTTGACCCATGAACCTAAGCCTAACCTAAGCCTAAACCTGGTCTAATCCCAAATCTAACCCTAACCTGACCTGACCTAACCTAACCTAACCTAACCTAACCTAACCTATACCTAACCTAACCTATACCTAACCTAACCTGGTATGGGAAAACCTAACCTACCTATCATGACCTGTTTCAGCCTAATGTCATGTATGCCAGCCAAGACTAACTTCACCCAGTTGCAAACATATGACTTGGGTCACAGGACCATAAAGCAAACTGCAGTCCCCTCACTCTGCGCCCAACCATCCCATAAGCCCACAGACGCACATATATATCATCAGCAACCCAGCATCATGCTTATCACCCATGTTCAACCACAAACCACTCTCACCCTTTGTTCTGTGCTATCGCAAAGCCTAACCATAACTCTAGCTCACCCACCCATATTAATCCTTGTGTGGAATATGTTATAAGTCTATAAACTATATGTTTGTAGGCCACTTGCTTGTGGGCCCAAGGAGGTGGATGAACTTGAGTTGTGGTTTGTCTGTGAGATGGCACAGAACAAAGGGTGAGAGTGGTTTGTGGTTGAACATGGGTGATAAGCATGATGCTGGGTTGCTGATGATATATATGTGCGTCTGTGGGCTTATGGGATGGTTGGGCACAGAGTGAGGGGACTGCAGTTTGCTTTATGGTCCTGTGACCCAAGTCATATGTTTGCAACTGGGTGAAGTTAGTCTTGGCTGGCATACATGACATTAGGCTGAAACAGGTCATGATAGGTAGGTTAGGTTTTCCCATACCAGGTTAGGTTAGGTATAGGTTAGGTTAGGTTAGGTTAGGTTAGGTTAGGTCAGGTCAGGTTAGGGTTAGATTTGGGATTAGACCAGGTTTAGGATTAGGTTAGGCTTAGGTTCATGGGTCAAGTTTACATTGGCTCAGGTTAGATTGAGGATTAGGTTGTGGCTATTATCAGGTTAAGTTTAGTTTCCATTAGGTTAGAGCCACAAACTGATATATGGTCTATCATGCATACAAACAGAGTCTAATTTTTTCAAATTCACACAGCTAATGGTTGATTTATAAAGTATCTCCTTTCCTGGAATAGTGATATAATCCATGGGACATGGAGAAAGGACACCATTCTGCAACTGATGCCCCATGGGCACAAGATGCTGTTGTACAACCCATGGTGCATGGGAATTGGATAGTGATGTACAACCCATGGGGCATGGGAATTGGATAGCATTGTACAACCCATGGGGCATGGAAAATAGATAGTGTTGTACAACCCATGCACCATGGAGAATGGATAGTGTTGTACAACCCATGGGGCATGGGAATCAGATAGTGTTGTACAACCCATGGGGCATGGAGAATGGGTAGTGTTGTACAACCCATGCCCCATGGGGAAAGGATAGTGTTGTACAACCCATGACCCATGGCGAAGGGATAGTGTTGTACAACCCATGGGGCATGGGCAACAGATACCATTGTACAACCCATGGGGCATGGGCAACGGATACTATTCCATTACCCATGGGTCATGGGTTGTACAATGGTATCTTTTCTCCATGGGTCATGGGTTGTACAATGCGTTGTACAACATTGCATGGCCCATGACCCATGGAGAATTGTCACGATGTATGGTCCATGACCCATGGAGAAAAGATAGCTGAACCCTGTGTTTGAAAGAGGGTGGCATGTTAAAACAGAAACAAACAAAAAGGTTGAGCTATGAGTAAGGAGAGAGTACGTCGAAGGGGGAAGAGAAAGGATTAAAGCGTACGTGGGTTTTTAAAGCTGTCATCGTTTAGTTCGCTTTGTAATTCGGGCGGTAGACTGGCCAGTTCTTCACCGCTTGCGAATTTGATTGGGGTCTGGACCCTCAAACTAAGCTTAGCAAGTTTTTAGCGGGTTGTGGCGCACCTTGTTCGACACGGGTACCCTCGTTTTGAATTTGTTGAAGAAGCTGTGCAGCTGTTGCCGGATCGGTGGGGCTACCGTTTGCAAAAAGGTTCTCGATTTGCATCGAGTGACCACTTGCTCCGGTCGACAGCTTCCCTCTCGCAAAGTTTTGCTTTTGTGGGGTTCCATGGATGGCGATCGTTTGCCATCGCGCAAGCTCCAGCCGATTGAACTCGTCTCTCGCTTCTTGAGACCGATGGCAAGAAATCTTGGAGATAGGGAATGGCCTCATGATTAGGAGCCCTTCCAGGCTGGTACATTGTGATGCCATGACGTATGGGGACTCAGTGCCCCTGCAGCTGACAAAGTCAATGATCACATGCAGCAGAGTAAGCCCCTGTGCTTTGTGGGCGGTCATGGCGAAACCTGGCGTCAGTGGGATTTGAAAATGTCGCATTGTGCAGCTCTTTCCAGAGGCCGGGTGAGTGATGGGTCGCATTTCGACAGCATCTGAGATGACTGCAACGTGTTTAGGGGGAAGATGAGGTAGGGGTTCGCACGTGATGTCAGGAACCTCTACGATGCACGACTTCAACGACCGAGTTCCATCAGCGTCCTCCTGTGACTGGAACTCCCTCAGATACCCAAAACTTCCGTCCACGAGACCACCTCCAATGTCAAAGTTTTGATTCACAATGACAGGCATTCCGAGCACCAATGGAATTTTGCCTAACCACTGGCCAGTTTTCCCGGACGGTTGGGCAAGCAAGTACTCATGTACATCTGGGTCTGTGACTTTTGTTCCACGGTATGTGTCTATAGCTTCAAACCACTCCACAACTTGACCCATTCTTTCCGCAAATGCCAATGTAGCCTTTACATTTATTGCATCTTTCACAGCGTTCTCCGAGACAATCATCGGTGCATTTTGCCAAGATACATCTGACAACTGTTCCTCAGCAACAGAAATCAAGCGGGTATTCAGTAACACAAGATCTTCTTCAGTGCACGAACCATCTCTTAGCCTGTTCAGTAGGGAAAAAAATCGGGTATTTGTCTCACCAGCCTGCCGCATCTGCTTGTTCAACATAACGACCGTGTCTACAGCACGCCACAGAAGCTTACCGAAGACCGTTTTTTGACCTGATGGAGTGTCTACACGAAGCTTGTTATAGTTCAGGTGTGCATAGAGTTTTGTGTCTCCAATGGGCGGTAACTGAGCGAAGTCGCTGTCAGGGTTGTAGGCCTGCTTACTGTTTGTGGGGCGCTAGAGGATTAGCGGAAGGGTGAGGGGTGTCGGGTCTAGTTTTGAAAGGGGTTCTGGGTGTGGAAACGAGGGGAGGAGGAATATCAAGAGAGAGGGGTGACTCTGTCTGATAAGGGTGAACGGGTGAGTGGTAGTCTTGGCAGAACTGGTTGAGTTGCTGCACAAAAGGTTCGAAGTCTTGGTCGCTAAGGCGTTCGAAATTGACAAGGTATTCTATAACCGAATAAGGTAATTCAGTTGGGATCTCCCACCAGAGAATGATGATAGCAGGGGAGTGGGTATGGATGTTAGTGGTAAGATGAACACGAGGCGAGGGAAAGTAAAAGGCTGGACTGATACTGAAGTAAACAGTCGCAAGGACGCTCTCCATAAGATCCGAATTCCAAAGGAATTGATGATCTGCTCCTAGGAGGAAGGGGGGAGTAGTGACTCCGGCGTCGAGAGCTGCAAAGGGTCGATAATAAGGGAAATGGGTGAGTAAGCCGACGGTTCGGTTTACTTGGAGACTTCTGATAAGTTTATACTCCCAGATAGATCTCCTGGCGTCAGGGATGCTTGGTTGTTGGACTGGACTGGTAGAGGGGAAAGGATTTGGGGGACTGAACATACACTGGCAGGAGAATTCCTGCTTGAATGAGTCAGAGAAGGTAAGGCGTGAGGAGAATTCCTCAGCTTACTTTGTTATTCAAGTTGTGGGTAGAGGAGTACAGAAGAGATTGAGAATGGGGAAAAGAAGGAGCGAACGCTCTTCCTTATATACCCAATCCTCTACAGGAGTCATTATTCTGCAACGAGTCAAACAGGAGTCAACATGGTCTGTGCGTAGTTTAGGGTAGGGTAGATGAGTCAGAGAGAGGGGACTTAGAACGACGGATGGTAATTACTAATACGGGAACAGTAGAGGCGCGAGTCGATGGAAGCATTCGGGGATTTCTCGTGTTTCATGGTAGTAATAGAAGCGTGGTGGGAATTTCTCATGATCGATGGGGATTTCTCAGGGTTTGATGGGATCGCGATCGGGGCTGAGGGTTTGTTTATCCTAATTAGGACCTTAATGGATAATGGGTTATTGTTTTCTCTTTCCGGCTCTTCTCTTGAGTCAGGATGTATTTAAGTCAGGGGGATTAATGATTGTTTCCTCCATCGCCTCTTTTCCACCCACAATCACCAGCACTACTCTCCTCTCTCAAATATTATTACTACTATGTCTGCCTTCGTTGCCAACAACGCCGTGCTCAGTGCTGCCGCCACCCCCTTTACTCCGTCTTTCGAGACGGATGCTCCCTTCGACGTGGAGCAACATTTGTATGACTCCCCTGCCAACATCGCCCACGACAACCAAGTCGCCATTAACTTCCTTACTGCTCATAATGCTCCCGCCGAGTTTTGGGAACAAGCTGGGTACGAAGACCCCAGGCTTTCTAGGCCTCGAGTTCAAGCTGGACACCCTGGAGCCATCCTTTTGTTGGACGCCATGGAGAGGGAGAGGGAGGATAGGATTGCGAAATTGGAGAAGCGTGTGGATCTTATGTACGTCATCATGAACAGCTTGAATGATGACTTCTCTCACTTTGCTTTGGAACATTGGGGACCTTTCCAGGCATCTCTCTTCCGATATTTCGGACACCAGTGCCATGGGGCTTATTGCACCGACCCCCCTTGCAAGTCCCCAGTCATCCCTTCGCCACCACCAGGATCAGGGAATTCCTCTCCCTCCATCCCCTCCCTGGAGTCCTGCCCCAGTTCGTCAGATGGTGGAGAGGTCCCAGAAGAAGAAGAACCGCAAGAGTCTGATGACTCGTTCTGGTCAACGTTGTCGTCCCTCCGACACGTCACGTCAGGTTCGGATGAAGTTGAAGGTGGAAGTGACGGGTCTCCAGGACCGTTATGGGTTCGCATTAGTGAGCGCGGCCTTGACAGACGTGAAGCGGGAGATGCATGATAGCTTGTATCATGATGTGTTGGGGTGCAGGGAGTGCTGGCAGGATCCGGTAACACGAGCGTACTCGTACTGTCCTCAGAGCGTTCATAATCCTCACCACTTCGCTCATCGTTGTCCGTTTGCTCAGGACTGTGCCTGTGATGTGGACCCTTTTGTCCTTGTTTAAGTTTGTAGTTTTCATCTGCCGCCTTTGTACTATTATTACTACGAATAAGACCAATGTCTTGAATTACTTGTGTGATCTTGGCTACTATGTCACGCGTTCGTGACAGTCGCCAGCAAATATCACACTGACACCACCAAATGGCTCTGTCCGTCCTGTAGCGTTCACAAGAGCATTATGAATATCAGCTAAGAGGTGACAACCGATCATAGAAACTTCGTCGATAAGAAGATAATCCACGCCGTCCCACATCGCAATCAAATCTGCACGTGTCTTGGTGCCAACTAATTTTTTGCTTGCCGGATTCATAGACAGTGCTGTGTGCAGGGTGGTTCCACCGATATTCTTTGCGGCTGCTCCTGTGAATGACGCCAGCCGTAACCTCCTTGACTGTTGCTTCCGTCCAAAGAAGTCAGTCAACGCATGGATTATTCGTGACTTTCCAGTTCCACCTGGTCCACCTATATACATTCATAACGGTTTCACTTTCGAATCAATCGAGTGTGAAGTGATGATCCTAAATGTTCTAGCTTGTTCAACATTGAGGGACCACACATTGACTACCTCATCGATGGATATGTTAGGTACACCGGATGACGATGGCAACTCCAACTGCATGATTTGACCTTCAACTGGAGCAGGATTGGCATCAGTGGCACTCATGATGGCTAACGATTGTGCGTTCCTGGTTGGGGAGGTGGCGGGCATCTCACCATGAGCGTTACTCAATTTCTTCTTCCAGGCATTCCGGCGGTCATCATACGTATGCTTCCATTGGTCTTCAAGTGTGTCATCGACTGGTAGCATGAGCCTCTCAGATCGCGCAATGCTTGGGGAAGGGAGATTTTCGGTACGTTCGGTATGTGAAAACATTCCTGCAGCTTGCAACTCTGACAAACAATCTGTAATGTTTGCCAGGGATTCGGCAATAGCTCGATTGTGGTAATTATCCACCGAATCAATGTGATTCATAATCTCTTCCATGCCAACTTCCACATTGTGCTCACTTCGTGTAGCTCGCCTTTCTTCATCGAAAATTCTATTTCTTTTGGCCCAATGTGAGTTTTTGGAATCTTTGCACTCATGAAGAAGTTGCATATTATCTAACATCTTCCTTATTTCAGGTGAGCAAGATTTTACAAACTCATCAAATGCTTGCGCCCAATCGTTCATACCCCCATGTAGGTCAGCTTCTGTACGCCATGGCTTGAAGAGGATTAACATCAACCGCATGTATTTTGGGTACAGTTCAGGGCGGTCATGTCGTGGGAGGGCAGGACCAATCGGGACAGGAACCAAATGCTTCCAGTGAAGGGTGTGAACATGTTGTAGCTTTTTCTGGTATTCGCTGTGCTTGGGATGGAGTTCGTACGGACCAGTACCAACATCGACATTGTCTACAAGCAGCTCATCTTCATCATCTATATCGTCTATCTCCTCATCAAAATCCTGCTGTGTACTTGACTTCGACATCTGGTCTACAGTGGACACAAATTCCCAAACCGAAAGGTTTTCAAGCTCTTTTGCACGTAACCTGTAATTTTCGACCTGAGAACTTCGCTCGAAGACATGGCCACTTCGAGAGAAAGAAAGGTGTACGTCATTCTCATCTTCACTTGTGTCCTTTTCTTCATCATCACCGGTATCACTTTCCTCATCGTCTTCCTTGTCACTCTCAGACCGTTCACATCGGGTGTTTTCTTTCTGTGTTTCTGATCGATCTGTTTCAGAATCACATTGAGTATCAGTGCTCAAATCGTTCTCGAGGCCATCAATTTGTTCCGTTAATGTCTGACGCCGTGCTTTGTAGCATTTGGGTGATGGGTTCTCAGCATTTATGTTGGCTTCAAATGCTGTCCAGTACAGGTGACGAAACTGGTGACTGGTATAATGATCACCACTCCCGATGAGCCATGCAGCAACCTGCTGTCCCGAAAGCTCTCGGTGAGAGAGCATTGCGTAAGCACATTTCTGCAATAGCCGCTTTGCCCTGACCGTCGCTTCATCAGCAGTCGGATCGTGTTTGCCAAGTCTTTCGACAGCAAGTTGCAGGGCAGAAAATGCAACGTGCGTCTTCAATTCAGTCTTGGTAATATAATCTGTGATATAATAGAGAATGGCTTTTGCAGATTCCCCGGAACCAATAAACTTGATGTCCATGTTGCATCGAATCGCTTCAAGCATGGTGGCATTGAAATCATTCACTAGACCCTGCAAACAACGGAGACATATCTCGGCGGTTTCTGGGTCAAATTTCGTCTCTTCACAAAAATTGTTCTCATTGTGGTCAAACCTGCAGTGAAGGGTCCGTTCCGCCTTATGATGCTTGTAGCAAGTTTTCGTATGAGAATGGATTTGGCACTCCTTTGCCACGTGGTATAAGTCTTTCAACCGCGACTTCAATTGAAGGCTGATATTGGGTTCATCCAGATCTACACCTCTGACCGAACAAGGGTGATGAATTGACAAGGGAATTGAAAGTTCAGGATCGGGGTCGCTGGGAATAATGTTTGTAATGGTGTCATCTAAGAACCGGAGAAGCCGCTGCCCCCATTCAGCATCACCCTCCTTCAAAACATGGTCACAAATCTCGTTTGGATTGAGAGTGCCTTCGAGCCATACCAACATGTGACAATGCAGTGTCCCGCGTCCCTGAGCTTCAACACAGCCATAGTAACCCTTCACAAGACCGAGCACCCCACC
The DNA here is from genome assembly GCA_015956445.1 of Thelephora terrestris. Taxonomy (NCBI): domain Eukaryota; kingdom Fungi; phylum Basidiomycota; class Agaricomycetes; order Thelephorales; family Thelephoraceae; genus Thelephora; species Thelephora terrestris. The sequence goes on along the minus strand of WIUZ02000020.1, from coordinate 723,527 downwards.
AGTTAGGTCCTTTTGTGTTGGATCATATCCGAGCAACGTCGAAATGAAGGCCTTCAGATAGCAATCAAAAAACCGTGCAGCGATCACGGGATTTTTTGCAATGAGGATAGATTGCTCCCAGGAATTTGGAACCTGTTCTGGAAGTAATGCATCAACGTCAATATCTTCGCCGGCTAAAAACTTCACAACTGGATTTCGGACGTCGGCAGGATTGACTGTGATGTAGAAGCTCGGTAATCCAATCTTCATTGTCAAGGCTCTGATCTCATTCCTCATTGCCACACGTGAAGGGGCAGATCCAGGGACATGAGAAGTGATTGTGTTTACCTCATTCATTAGGTCCAACACTTTTCGTTCCTCGTTATCGTGCGCGGTGGCATAATTTCCATCAGATGATCGTTCTATGACCCTCTCAATTGCATCTGGTGAAACGGTTTGGAATCTGCGTGCCCACGATTTGAATCTCGGATGCTTGATTTTCAAACTCGTGTGGAGCAACATTTTCCGTCGCTGGATTATGTTGAACGCAGCAAAAATAAACGAATAGTGTTCCTGAAATCTATGATTGGCAAGAGCAAGAAAGTGCTTCACGTGATTTTCGAATGAAATTGCATTCATCCGACGTCTGTCCTCGGCACCACCAATGCCATATGGAAATAAAGTAGGGTACATCATTGGTAGCAGACCTGGATTGAAAAACTCATTCACAGGTGTTGGCTCGTGAGGCGCAGCAAGAAACGATCCACCCCGTTTGTAATGACGCAAGGCAGCGGCTATGAGATCTTTTGGAGGAGCATTACCGTCAACGTCGGTGATCACGATGTTAGAGAATTGGATATGTGTTGTCTCGTCAGGAGGCGGCGCAGATTGATTAGTCTCTGACAAGGGATTTGTGTCATATCGTGACCCGAGTGCATCAGTCTTATCAGAGGGTTTAACGTGTTCAATCTTGTAGTTTAGTATGTCGTCTATCGGTAATGCTTGTAAATGCTCTTCACTGATCTCAACATCTTTGTAGAGTGGGTTGTGTGCCTTCAGCCAGAGTAGATTCTGCCGCACAAGTTCTCTCCTGATGACTAGCGGGTGGGCCTTATCTTTCAACCACGATTGAGATGGCAGTGTGGAGCCAACAAAAAGGACACAAATCGGATGGACAATGTCATCAACAGGCGGAGGTAGGACATTTGCGAGTGATTCTACTTTCTGAGGATAGACAATGATATGACCCTTAAACCCACGCTGCGATGATGGCAAACTAACATCATTTCGATGGTCCTGCAACTTGACAACACATTGCTTGGCGCGGCAACGAGCAATGAGCATTTCCTCAACTATTGTCATTTCCTTCATTTCCTGCGGAACAGGCCCCAAAACGTTCAGGTTTGCGATCGCTAAACGTGGGAGTTTGTTTCGAGAAAGACTTGAGCTACAGCGATGACACAGTTGGAGTGACAATCCTTCCTCAATCTCTATCACACCATTCGGATCAACGAGTATATCAGCAAGTGGTCCATCAACGAAAGGTAAATCGGATGGAATACTTTGACTGGCATCAAAGACATGGTCTGTACGGTTGCGCATGAGACTCAAGTCAATATCCTCAATTGACACAACTTTGCATTCAGAAGAATTCACAGCTTCTGCACAACAGGCACACGTAAATTGTTGAAGGGATTTGGATGACGTAGCTGCGCGAAAATTTCGAATGCATTCCTCCTTTTGTTTCATACTAGCAGGCTGTGGCCAGGTGCTACGAATCTCACCCAACTTCTTCTCATGTTCAGACTGATCTTGAACGCGTTGGTTCCGAGATAATTCTGATTGTTTGCCTTTTTGAAGTTGTGTAACATACGAGCGCAACAGTTTTCGAAGACCGCCAATGCCATCATCTCCACTGAACTCAACACCACGACATTTCAGAATCTGTTTCAATGTCTTCTTCCGAACAGACCCTTTTTTGGCAGCAAATCCAAGGATGTGTGTTTCAAGGTCACTATACACAGTGTTCTGAAACTCATCCTGGATAGATGAACATAAACTGGACCGAGATGCCTGACAAGCACCTGAGGAGAGGTGATCAACCAACTTCGTCCGAATATTGTCGACATCATTGTGCCCGGCGTGTAAGTCCAGGTGATGTTGATCAGCAAGCTGCTGAAGGGCCCGTTTTCCAAGGCTTTCAACCGCACTAAATGCATTTTCTATATTGGTGCGGCCTAAGAGCTGTCGCAAGTCGGTACAACGCTGTTCCAGCTTTCTCAAAAGTGTTGGACTCTCTGGCCGGCAGCCACCAGACTGAATTCCAATTGCGGAACAGGCTACACGAAGATGCTCGGAAGATATCTGCTTACGTGCGTTCCCATCAATGACCATCTCTGTGACTGCAATCGCCATCTCCACGGGTGATCTGACATTGTGAGAAATTTCAGAACATCCACTAGCTACGTGGTTGGCACAATAACCATTCAATAGATGAGCAAGAGTGTCTGACCGATCCAATGACGAGTCTTCAACATCCATACCATGAGCAGCAAAAAAAGCAGAGCAATCGGCAGTGGAATCATCTGTCAGGCATTCATTAAGTTTATCAAGAGCCAGTGCCGTGTCAATCAGATTGTTACCGGGAGGAGGCGCGTCTACGAGGTTTTCAACAGACTGTTCCACCGAAGAAGAAAAAAGTAAACTTCACCTTCATTTCGAGACCAATAGTGACCAGGTGAAAACGGTGTAACTGTGAGGTGTGGTGGGTCCAGTAGTTCAGAACCGTCATCACATAGGACGGCGCTGCAGGCTGTCATCCAATCCAATCCTAGAACAACGTCGCTTACACCTGAAACGTGAGAACATTGCAGAGAGAGCTTGGAAGTGTAGAAACCACGTCTGGTTGGAACAGACAACGTGACGTCACACGTATATAGACCGAAGCGATTAAACAGAGGAAGAAGTTGGAGCCGATATGCGGCAGAGAGGAGGATTGTTGATGTCGCAGTTGTCGGTTGGATGGCGATGGATACAGGAACAGAGGCAATGGTTCCAACAAAGATTTTTTGGTACGAGGAGTTCATTGTGGTGGTGGGAGTGGAAAAAAGATGAAAGAGAGAAACAAAGAAGCGTGGGGAAGAGAGAGGACGGAAGGTGTGGAAAGGGGACACTGTATCGGCACAAAGCGTCGGTCCGGGGTTGAGTACTGAGTGACTGAGTCATTGTTTTCGACTTGGTGTCGGCCGAAACCTTGTTTGTCGGACCGATACGGTCGGCCGATCACACTCGCAGCATACTACAGGGGTTTTGATGGATGGCGTAAAAGTGATGACTGCCTACAAAGAAGAAAAACATCGTCCCGCGACGGGTTGAGGTTTTTGCCGAGGCGCAGTAGCAATCTTAAGCTTGACCGGGCACTGGGCAAGACGTGCTCAAGCAGACACAGGCATTATCTCATCACACTCCTTTCATGATGTACTAGGGGCAATGACGGTCAACCATTTCTGTTTTAGGTTCTCAGGAGGTATTTGCAAATTTCTGGCGCCGTCATGAGAACATGCACGTGCTGCGATAAAGTCAATGTTTTTTGCGGGACAGAACCAAATGAAAAACCTGCAGGACCCAGGGCATACTGCCCCGGGAATCCATTCCTATGCAATAGTAGGAGACTTCTTGTATGAAGAAGATGTCTGTTTCCAGGCCAAATGAGTTGAGTAGGGAGTGGATGGTTTTGTGGTCTTTCCTGCAGTTCTGGGAGCATACCCGAAGCTGGTTGGAGGAGATAGGGAAGGAGGGGGTGTAAGAGGAGGAAGAAGGTTGGGGGGCGGGGACATAGAGGTTGTCTTTGTTGATATTAGGTGAAAATTGGTCTAGTTCGGCTAATAAGTTATCCATAGTGAGGTTGTCTTGATACATGAGGGACATTTGCTTGGATGTAGAGAATGTGGTTTGGATAGGAGAGGAAGAGAGGGATTAGATTCCTCCACCTCGTTTGAGGGCATAGGGACAACCATTCAAGTGGTGTTTGTTAGAGGGTTTCTGGTGAGAGACAGTGTTCCAACCAGCAGCAGGGACTTGTAGGGTGCTTGGGTCAAGGATGGTTTGTTCGATGGGTACTTTCATCTTCTTCCTGGCCTCGGCAATTGCAGTGCTTCGGGATTGGCAGTCCAGGCTATCGGAGGGGTGTGCTTGACCACAACTGCGACAGCAGAAGTGAATGCATCTCCAGTTGGCTGAGCTGATCTCATCAATTGGTTTCTTCGAAGCGGGGCATTTCTGGCAGTTGGTGTTGTGTGTATGTTCCGAATGTTTGGTGCTGCCACAGAGGTGACAGACTTCTGTGCAGTGGGAGTGAGTGGCATCCAGTGTCCAGCAACGTTGGGCATTGTTTCAGGTTAATCTTCTCGGTCCACTCCACTGCACGTACGCCGGTGGCGAACATGTAAATTTCGGACTGTCGGACGTTGAGGGCAATGGAGCCGTCTGGGTCCTCAATGGTGAAGGTAATGTCACGAACGCGTGACATAGTAGCCAAGATCTCACAAATAATTCAAGACATTTGTCGCATTCGCAGTAATAATAATACAAAGGTAAATAAAGGGAACTACAAGCTTAGACAAGAACAAACGGGTCAACATCGCATGAACAGTCCTGAGGAAGAGGACAACGATGAGCGAAGTGGTGAGGGTTGTGAACGCTCTCAGGACAATAAGACCACGCCCGCGTCACCGGATCCTGCCAACATTCTCTACACCCCAACACATCATGATATAGGCTATCATGCATCTCCCGCTTCACGTCCGACAAGGCTGCACTCACTAAGGCGAATCCATAGCGGTCCTGGAGACCCGCCACTTCCACCTTCAACTTCATCCGAACCTGACGTGACTTGTCGGAGGGACGACAACGTTGACCAGAACGAGTCATCGGATTCTTGCGGTTCTTCTTCTTCTGGGATCGCTCCACCATCTGACGAACTGGGGCAGGACTCCAGGGAGGGGATAGAGGGAGAGGAATGCCCTGATCCTGGCGGTGGCGAAGGGATGACTGGGGACTTGCAAGGGGGGTCGGTGCAATAAGCTCCTCGACATTGATGGCCGAAGTACCGGAAGAGAGATGCCTGGAAGGGTCCCCAATGTTCCAAAGCAAAGTGAGAGAAATCCTTGTTCAAACTGTTAACAACCACGTACATAGTATCCATCCTCTTCTCCAGCCTAAAGATTCTATCTTCCCTATCCCGCTCCATAGCATCCAACAAACGAGGAACTCCAGGGTGATCCAAACGAGCCCGGATAGGATCGTTGTACTCCGCTTCCGCCATGCCGCTAAGAAGACGCCTTGCCCCAGCATGGGGAGCATCGAAACGATCGAGACGGGGGTCTTCATAGCCGGCCTCCTCCCAAATCTGAGGAGGAGCGTTGTGGGCCGTAAGGAAGCTAATGGACGCCTCGTTGTCCTGAGCGATGGCAGCGGGAGTGTCGTATAAGTGTTGCTCCACGAGGTAGGGAGCGTCCGTCTCGAAAGACGGAGTGAAGGGGGTGGCGGCAGCGTTGAGCATGGCGGTATTAGCGTCAAAGGCAGACATGATGAAGGATGACGATTTAAGAGGAAGAGATGGTACTGGTGTTTGGTGGGAGTGGAAAAGAGACGATGAGGGAAAACGATCATTTATCCCCATGACTTAAATACACCTTGACTCAACGAAAACCGAAAGAGGAGAACAATAATCTATTATCCAACAATATCCCCTTTAGGATAAATGAACCCCCAGCCCCAATCCGATTCCATCAAATTCCGAGAAATCCCCATCGATCATGGGAATTCCCTGTCTGTCTTCTACTACTACCGCGAAACAAGAGAAATCCCCATCGATCATGAGAAATCCCCCCCATGCTTCTATTACTACCACGAAACACGAGAAATCCCCTGAGACGCTTCCATTAGTCCGTTCTTCTATTAACTCCGTATTAGCAATTACCATTCGTCACCCTAAGTCCCTCGATCTAACTCATTCAACCTACCCTAAACTACGCACAGACCATGTTGATCCCTGTTTGGTTCGTCTTAGAATTATGACTCCTGTAGAGGATTGGGTATATAAGGAAGAGCGTTCGCTCTTTTCTTTTCCCCATTCTCAATCTCTTCTGTACTCCTCTACCCACAACTTGAATAAAAGTAAGCTGAGGAATTCTCCTCACGTCTTACCCTTTCTAACTCATTTCAGCAGGAATTCTCCTGCTAGTGTATGTTCAGCGCTCCTAACCCTTTCCCCTCTACAAGCCCCGTTCAGCGACCAGTCATCCCTGACGCTAGGAGATCTATCTGGGAGTATAAGCTCATCAGAAGTCTTCAAGTAAACCGAACCAACGGTTTACTCACCCATTTCCCTTACTACCGTCCCTTTGCCGCTCTCGACGCCGGAGTCACTACTCCCCCCTTTCTCCTAGGAGCCGATCATCAATTCCTTTGGAATTCGGATCTTACCGAAAGCGTCCTTGCCACCGTCTACTTCAGTATCAGTCCCGCCTTTTACTTTCCCTCCCCACGAGTTCATCTCACCACTAACATCCATACTCACTCTCCTGCTATCATCGTTCTTTGGTGGGAAATCCCAACTGAACTACCTTATTCGGTTATAGAATATCTCGTCAACTTCGAACGCCTTAGCGATCAAGACTTCGAACCCCTCGTACAGCAACTCCACCAGTTCTGCCAAGATTACCACTCGCCCGTACACCCTTATCAGACAGAGTCCCCTCTCTCTCTTGATATCCCTCCCCCTCTCGTCTCTACACCCGGAACCCCCCTCAAAACCAGACCCGATACCCCTCACCCGTCCGCTAATCCTCTAGCGCCCCACAAACAGTAAGCAGGCCTTCAACCCTGACAGGTAAGGTTGAAATGTTGAAGTTCATCAGGAACTTCCTTGAGGGTCCAGTCAGGGTCATGTATGAATTTGGCAGTGGTCAGAAGGGGGTGAGAAGACTTGACTTCCTTGAGAAGAGATTCCTTGGACCATGTGGCGTTGTGGGCCATTTTGTCACCGTTGACTTTGTCCATGGTGAATGCTCTGCAGGGCACACTTTTATAGACTATTTTGGACCAGGGAGAGGGTTTGGCAAAGGTGACATCAGGGTAATCTGGAGGGAGTTCTTTGATGATGGTGCCTGAGGCGTTGTCGATGCTCTTGATAGAAGATTGGGGGGAGAATGAAACAGACAGGTTGCCTGCCTGGGTCCACTTGGCCAGCATGGCCTTGATGTTGTAGGCTTGTTTGCAGGCTGTGTTGATTTTGCTGATGACAGCAGGAGGGGGGATCTGGGTTCCAGGGGTAGGTTTATTGTCTCTTGGGAATTTGAGAACATAGATGTTGCGGTGATCCTGGGCAGGGGGTCTGAATTTCAGATTGGAGTTTTTGGAGATGAGAGGGGTATTGACCGTTCCAGAGACAGAGGCGTAGGATCTGGTGGCGGGTTTCGCTGTGTTGTCATCCTTGTGAGTGTCCTCGTAGTATTCTGAATCGTTATCCAGGTCCACACGAGCAAAGAGCTCGTTAGTGTTAAACTCGGCTCCTAAGGGGTTGGAGAGGTTGGTGGGAGTGGTGGAGGGGATTTTCGAAGAGGAGGCGGTAGGGGGGGAGGTGTCGGGGATGTTGAGTTTACCGTTGAATCTGACCTGTCTGGTTTGTTGTTGTTGTGGTGGACCCCCGGTGGTTTGGAGGTCATAGTTGGAGGGAGCTTTGGACTGGGCGTGGTTGGAGTTCCGGAGCATCTGTCTGTAGTGGTTCGATTTGGCGACCATCTCCTCTCGAGTCCATCCTGGTGCCCAGTTGATGGAGATGGGGCCAACTTTGGGCCTGTCAGTGAACCTCAAGCGTCTGCTGAAAGTTTGCCAGTTGTACTGGTTACAGATTTCAGTTTCATCGGTTGTAGTGATTGCGCTGGAAGGGGGAAGGAGAAATCGGTTGTAATTGCCTCCTCCGAAAGCGTGCTGGATGGAAAGGTATAAGAAGTTGTGTTTCCTCTGTGTTTGGACGCCCCATCCTATTCCTGTAGGGAATCCTTTTTCATTGATGTAGCCCCATCTTCCGAGGCTTACTACCCTGGCCCACCAGTTTATGTGGTCATTGTCTAGGTCCCAGACATTTTGGACAAACCATTCAAAGCCTTCGTGGAGGTTGCTTTGGAAACATGTGATGTATTGGTCGTCATTGAGCTCGGTTTTGTGAGTTGCAGGATTGTAGGGAGGTTTGGTTGAGATTTTGGGAGTGGGAGGTCTCGGGGTATTTGCCATGGTGGGGGGTGGAGAGGGGGCCGATGTGCGGATATTGAGGTTTTGTGAAGAAGGGTCAGCGAGATTATTATGGAGGGAGTTGAGCCTTTTCTCCATGTCAGACAGTGATTTCTGCATGGCTGCCATGTGTGTAGCCAGTGAGTCTATGGCAGACTTAGTGTCAAGGATAGGTTGGGGTTGTTCTTTGACAATGTGTTCGAGATCGTCCATTCTGTTGTAGACCGCAGCAGCTAGGCGAAGAATGGCATCTCGTTGCTGATTTGAGCCATCAATCAATTGACCGACTGCTTGACCTGTACGTCTGGCAGATTCGCCAACGTACTCATGGAGGGTCTTGTGATCTTCACATAGTTGTTCAAGTCTAGCGTCGAGGTGGGAGTTGATAGTTTTGAGATTGTTGTCATTGGATCGCAGGATGGCCCCATTGACAAGGTTCTGTCCCATTGCGAATTCCTGGCGGTGGAGGAGGATGGCGCTGTTATCGAGGAGGCCATTGACGGCTACTGAAAGGTTAGTGAGTCTGGTCTCGATTGTTGCAGTGTTGGCACAGGGGAGTGGGCCAGGAGGAATAGGGATTTCCAGAGTATGGACGGTTCTGTCAGAGGGGATGTGGATCGTGTCAGTCTCAATTGTCAATACAGGTTCAGAGAAGAATCTCCTGTTGATGACTTTGGACTTGGGGTTTCCGGACATGTCACCTCCGTCAATGGCTTTGACAGAAGTCTTGAATGATTGGTCCATGACAACTGCTGCAATGCGTTCTTTGTGTTCCTGAATGTAGCCCAGTCTGTCATCACGTGAGACAAATCCCACTTGGGCATTGAGGCACTGGAGGATGGAAGGTACAAAAGTTGGTATTGAAGATCACATTTGATCTCATGGGGCGGGTGTGGGGGTGGGTTGTGCGTACTCTGGGGCCACGTACGAGAGGCCAGGAGAGGTCGAGGGGGAGAGGAAGAGGGGTAGTCCCGTAATGGGACAGATTTGGGCATCCATCTCGATGGGCGAGGCAGACTCCTGTTTCTGGCATGTAGGGGGTTGAGGTTGTGGCGTGAGTTCCCATCCGGAAACAGGGGTGCCTGATTGTGCAGGGGAGAGGGGGATAGGGATAGCAGGAGGATTGAGTGAGGCGTACTTGAGGATGTCAGTGTGTTTACGCATGCGTTCCTGAGTGGCGAGGCGTTGTGATGATTTCGCCGTTTATCCCCTTTATTTCCTTTTATTTAACGCCTCATCACCACTAAGTCAGTTGGTGCCCTGCCCTAAACACGGCAGTAAACTGTTTATTATGCAGTATGCCCTATGCTTAACGACTCAAAGTCCAATACATGGAACGTGCTACTAGTCAAGATACCCCAGAAGACCCAAGGTATAATACATGAACATGTACCGGCGGACCTTCATACAAAGATCCCCCCTACCTGGCCCTCCGTTGCCCCTGGATGACTAGTAGATATTCAAGCTACCGACAACAAGGGATGTATTAATAAGTGACGTGTGCTGACCTCTTGCAGAAGTCAACTGGCTTATTAATCTGACCCTTGGATTGGACTTATGAAAACCATTATGCTTAACGACACATGGATCACACGCAATAGACAAGATAGAAGATTAATTCTAAGGAGCCATAGTACAAAAGAGTTATTTAATCAATATCTCTGCGAATCCTTTGTACTACCTCCAAGGCCGATCTCACCAACTCCTCATCCAACCAGTTCTGCTCCCTAATCTCATTCGGGTCCACGTCCGACAAGTCATCGTAATCTGGAAGTTCCGTATCAGAGTTCGGTTCACTATCAGGAACGAACTCAGCATACGGGTCATACTCCAAGGCAGGCCATTGACGACGACTACCCCAAGGAGTAGACACGAACTCAGGACGAGGAGTGTCCCTACGGATGACTCCTATGTTCTGGTAGAACTCGTCACTCCCAATCTCAATGACCTCATCATCAACGGGAACCAACCTGTTCTCGTGACGGACCAACAAACACTGGGGGCAAGGGCACCTGGAATCAGTGATTACATCTTGATTACATGGTGAGTTCATGTGCACTTTTCAATGATTGTAATTGCCAATTCCATGTTGGTTACATCTCAAATGTTACCTTGACATGTAATCTAGCCAATGTCCACCAATTACATTTGGAATGTTCTCTACAAATGTTTCTGGGATGTTTTTTACCTGTCAGCAAAAATGATACTGCAATGTAGTCAACATGTTCTTCAATCGTCTGAGATGTCATATAAATGCGCTCAAAAACATGAGATGTTTTCACAATGTGCCCAGTGGGCACATTCAGGAAACATTGCTTGGGAACACTTTGAGGAAATTTCAAATGGAGTTGGTGGGCACAGTTGAATTACATGTCAAGGTAACATTTTAAATGTAATCAACCTGGAATTGGCGATTACAATCATTGAAAGGTGCACATGAACTCACCATGTAATCGGGATGTAATCACCGATTCCAGATGCCCCTGCCCCCAGTGAAACGAGCAGGCGGCGACTCAGCCCGATTAGGGACTATCAGCAAACCAGCCCGATGCGGAACCTCCAACTCCTCTTCTTCAACTCGGACCTCCGGTTTGTTGCACCTCCTCTAGAGATCCCAGACTTCTCTGGTCAACTCGGAGATACAACGAGTAAGGCGAACCTAAAGGAATAGGGTTAGAAGAAATCAATTATCTTCGATCCCTGCCCCCATACCTTATCGTCTTCCAATTCTCCGGTCTTAGTAACCAGACTCCGGATCAAATCCTTGAGAGTAACGAACTCTCCCTTCAGCATATTGATGTCGGCACCCTGCCGAACGATCACGTCTTCCTGTCCTTGCATGATGTCTTGAGTGGTCCCCTTCCACTCTTCAAGCTTAGCGATATCCTCCTTCCTACTATCAACTCGGGCCTGAACATAGGCCAACTCATCCATCAACATAGTACCAACGTTACTCGTATGAATAACACTGGCCTCAAGGATCGAGTTGTAGGTCTCGTTCATTTCAGTAACAAACTTGACCCCACGAGTCAGGAGTTCTTCTGCATAAGGGTTGGTCTCAATACGCGCCAACTTGCGCCGAGACACCCTACGAGAAGCTTGGATGAAGTCCCTAAAACCTAAAACAGAACGTCAGTAGACACGCCAAATATGTCAACCGACATCCCAAACCTAAGTCGGTAAAACCCTCATTAGGGTCGGCGGTGGCGGAACGATCCATGACGTTCCCGAGAGTAGGATAAGGGCAAGAACGATCACGACGAGCATGGGAAAAGCGATTGATGTTGAAGTTGTTCTCCATGACAGGAGAAACGGAGGCACAACGAGAGGTAGAGCGGATGTTGGCACGAGGCATGTTGGTTGTGTAACAAAGATGGGTTTGTTGAAAGACCCAGTCATCCAACCCCCTTTGGTTATATACCAAATGCCACGCCCCTTCCACGACTCAGGAGTTGAGTCATCATTTCTATTGTTTACTGCGCATGACCCACATGACATCATATGCCCCTATTTCTTAGTCATATGCTCCCCTTTTGCCATTGACTGTTAGTCAGCCATACCCACATTCCTTCCGAACATTCTCAGGATACGTCATGCTTTGTAACTGTTTTGTAATGCTCTCAAATTGCTATTGGCCGCCATACTTTCGTTTATCAGCTGATAATTTGTAGCATTAGTCACCATGTAACGCACAGACCATGCAGTGCTGTGCACGGACCATGTTTGTCTGTGTTTGTATCATTAGTGTAGTTACATGTCACTGTCACGTCACAAATCTAAGTAGTATATGTACTCAGAGTAGTTTAGCCTGTACTCCTTAGATTTGTTATCATCAGATTCTCCGTGACTCTAGGAACCCTCTAGGACAGCTGAGTACGTAGTCCCATTGGCAGTGGCCAGTGCGACATGGTACAAGAGTGCGAGACGGAGGTCTTGTACAAAAGCAGGGCCCTTAGGACCTGTGGCGCTAGAGGATGGGTAGAGCATGGATGCTGAGGTAACTATCTCCACAGGCGATAGCGTTATCATGCAAAAAGACCAAAAACAACAGATAACACTATTAAAACCTTAAGCAGTAACAACACCAGGACATTGGTAGAAAATAGGTTATCACGAAGTTTGTTGATAGTGAAGTGCTAGTAACTACCAATACATCAGACTCTCCATGACCTCTACTGCTGTGTGCTTAGAGCAAGAGTGCCTGAAGACCCTTGTCTCCTTCTTTCTCCTTCTCTCCATCTCTATTCTGTGAAGAGACTTCCAATATCCCTGGGTTTGCAACAGGGTGATTACTGTGTGTTTGACCCCTGAGTGTGATAGGTTTGGATAGCAAGAGTGCTATTGAACTGTAGAGGTCGCATCGGCCTGACAGGCGTTCTTGCATCCTATGGGTGATGTCCACAGATTCTTGTTTGCGAGTGTTCCTGTCCGGGTCTGTGGAGGAAATACGACGTCCGATGACAGGTGAAGAGGGGAGAGAGGCGTTAGGGCAAAGGGACATTCTCCTTTTGCCCATAGACTTTGTTTGTGAGATTTTAGTATGTGCTGTTTTTGGTTTTTTCACGGAGTCTGGTGAGTTTGCACGTGAACCCGCAACGGAGGCAGGGCGAGGGAAAGAAACCGGGTCATTTAAGTTAAGAGCGGGTGGGTTAGGCCTGTCCTTCCTCTTGTTAGCAGCTTGTCGTCCGTCCATGAAGGGCGGAATATGCTGGATGGTCGTGAGCCTGATGGCAGACTCGGGGAAAGGGGAAGGAGGAGCAAAGGTGAATTCCGTGGTGGTGGCTTGGGGGTTGCCTGGACCAGTAAGTGCGAATCCAGTGCTGATTGGAGACTTAGGTTTCGGGGAGACGATCTGCAGACTGTGGGCCCTTCCAGAGGGTTGTGAGAGCCAGGGTTGTCAGGAGATTGACCTGGGTGAGACATGGGTACAGTAACAAGAGAAATTGGTTGAGCGCTAAAGTGGGATGATGGTGGTAAAGGGAAGAGAAGGGATGGGATTGATCGCGTACCCCGCGGACAAAATCCAGGTACATAAGCTACCGAAGACATTCCCCTACGTCGCCGGTTCTCATTTCCGAGCACCGAAACTAGACCCTCGACGCTGGAAAATTTGCTGAAGTGCGCCAGTTTGGATTAGTTCCGCAGCCCTTTCCATCCCCCGCCACACTTCCACCTTTTGAATTTCGAATAAAACTTGGGTGAGGCAGACTGAACGTCAGTGCAGTTTCCCCCCACCTCCTAATTAGTCCAACAGGTCACGAGAGAACTGGTTTTTTGGTCAACCCAAATACTGCCCAGCTCAGTACGCCTCCGCGCCGATCGTCGTCTTTTTATTTTTATTTTTTTAAATTCTGATTTAACGTGCTACAGCAACTCCTAACCTACTGCTCATCCATATGGACAGAACACGTGGTAAAACACTAAGTAATACCAAACTCCTACGAAGACTGACATCCCATTTTAGCTGCGCGGGGGCAGGGAAGAAAAAGAAAAAGTCCATGTAACTACTGGGTTCGGGGCTCAGGCTACATAAAAGAGAAAATGGGGCATAGAAAGAGACTGAATCCGGTTTGGGCATGCTCTGCGAAAGAGACAGGGTATGGAAAAAATTAGGGGCATTGGCCCTGCATGTTGTGGTGGAAAAAATTCGTGTGCGCTCCATAGAAGGAAGGAGGCAAGTGATGAGGAAAAAGGCGGGAACGAACCACCTCCGATCGAATTCCTGTATGTCCTGCTGTCCCTCGGTCAGGGGCAGGTGGTGTCGGTGTCGGATTAGGTTCAAGTTCTGGAGTTGCATGGAAGTGAAAAAGGGGTAAGGGGGGGCTACCGGATGTGGGTCCTTGTCCAGCGGCGCATCAGGGGGGAGCAGGTTGGCATGAGGGGCCAATAGCTATGCAAGCTCCCCAGCGTCAGTGGAGGCAAAGCGCAAATACGAGACAAGTTGCATCTCCGATGCGTCTTAGAAGGGGACCCTATACACTGCGGTGTCCAGAGGGTAGCGGGGTGTCGGTGATGGTGAGGTGTGTGTAAAAGAGTGTGGGATAAAATAAGGAAGGAAGGGTGAAGGTAAAGCTGCTAAACTTTGTAAGCAATAATCGCCAACAGAATAAAACATGCAAATGTAAGGGCGAGCGGAAGGCTGTCCACGACGTAGACCACGGTTTTGTTGAACCGAAGGTCTGTGCCCGGCAACGGGTCAACCGGCTCTACCACTTCGTGCGAGAGCCGATGCCGGAGAGCGCTGAATAAAGCGACCCGAAGGGACGGTGTCACATCAGTGACCCGATCGATCGGTATGACGCGCGCGTGCCTTAAGCCGCCGCACAGACCATGCATCAGTCACACTGTATAGATGTGACGATAATAGAGTAGATAGTATATATACCCCACATGTGTCCATAGATCAATCAATCGCTTCTCTCTCTCTCTCTCTCCCACTTGCACTACTATATCTTCCCCTCTCAGGTAAGAACTAGAGTACGCCATGTAGTAGTATAGAATATACTCTACCTGCTCAACAGGTTATGAGCCCGGGCTACGCCCTGTGTTCCAAGCTGCGCCTCTGTGGCTGCGCTGTGAACAGGCTCTAATCTTACCTTAGTGCGCCCTCTGTGGCTGCCACTGCGCTATCCACTGCGCAGGAAGGGGACTTAGAACAAAAAGTCAAAACCCCAAAAGGGGATGAAACAGTGATTGGCTAAGCTGAGCACAACACACATTCGTAGACCCCATAAGGGGAGGGTAGTCGATTAACATCTGCCGACGGTGTGGACTGAGGCAACATGCAATAAACCTCTCACTAAAGTAATCCTCAAGAAGGGAAAGGCTAAATTCTTCCCTCTTTCATTGCATTTGGCATAGAAGCGTTCATTAACTGATGACTCTTATTTTGGGCGTAGGCACTTCCACCCCCCAAAACCAAAGAAAAAATGTCGTCTCAGCTTACCTCTCTCGTCCCCGTCCTCGAAGGCCCCAACTATCAGCGATGGGCCCCTGCCGTCAGAAGTTTCTTGATGGCACAAGGACAGTGGAGACTGATGAAAAAGGGAAAGCCCACCAAAACGGTACGACCATACATAGCAGCTGTCCCTGCCACCAATGATGCTGAAGAAATTCCGGCACAGGAGGGCGGTGAAGACATTGACGAAGACGCACTCGAAGCGTGGGAGGAAAACAATTCCAAAGCCCTCGGAAATATATTCCTGAGGCTAAGCCCTGACATCCAGGCAAAACACAAGTCCGAAGAGGACGCTTGGGCCTTGTATCAGGCAATCGATGCGGAATATGGGAAACCCGGCGTAATGGGGATCTATTCGGAGTTCAAAAGCGCTCTGGACGTACAGATCCCCGGAAATGCGGACCCCATCCCGGCGATAGATAAAATCATGGCCCACTTTGGTCGACTCGCTGAAGCCAATGCAGCAGTCCCAGATTTCATCAAAGCCATGATGATACTCTCCCGGATGCCCCCTGCCTACGATTACCTTGCCCAGATCCTCTGCCAGGCCGACGATATCGGTAAAGTCCAGATCGATGAGCTGAGGAAAATGGTCAAGCTGGCCTGGGAGCAGAAGTCCAGCTCCCGTCGCTCCGGACAACAAGCACAAAAGTTGTCCAACGTACAGCGCGCCCCTGGGAACCCAAATTTCCAGCAGCAGCAGCAGCAGCACGACGGGAGCCAGCCCCAAGGCCAGGGCCGAGGAAGATTCCAGCAACAGGCTCAGCAAACTGACGAGTCTCAAATGCCACCTCCCCCTCCACAACCTCCGGCTCTAACATCTCAGTCTCGGATTATGGTTTTGCCTCCATGGCGGCTTTTCCCATACGCCATCCCCCCGTCCATCGTCAAGGCACAGGGGCCCCTTCCTTCTACCCCTCCGTACAGGAGGCTAGGGACCTTGCAGCACGCATAAGCGTGAAGCCTTCGATTGAGACCCTAAAAAGGCTGGAACGCTCTTATGAGCAGACAATCGATCCTCGCCCCCGCAAAAAGGCGCGTACCCCGCCAGGCGAGGATGAAGTAAGCCTGGGATGGTCGGATGAAGAGATGGATGTTGTCTCCCCTGCGTCGGTTGCCGGTCCGTCTGGCCTTGGTGGAAGCACCTGAAGATAAGTCTAGGTCTTCAGTAGTAGCTTCCGAATATATTTGTTTTACCTTGTCTGCCCCGAGTGAAACTGAAGCTGTGTGGATGCTCGATTCTGGAGCATCCCGGCACTTTACCTTTAACATAAACGACTTCGTGGAGTACGAGGCTATTGAGTCCATTCCTTTAAGAACAGCGACCAGCTTCACGACGATTATTGGTAAAGGAACAGTGGTCCTCCACATAAACGAAAAGGCCGTTCGACTAAGTCCTGTCTATCATGTCCCAGACATCTCCCATAGGCTGCTGTCCCTTGGTCAGTTCCTCAAAAGCGGACTCCTCTCGAGGGGGAGTGCTCGCGAAATCTCACTCTATGAGGAAGAAACAGAATTTCTTACCTTCCACCCTCGAACCGAGGATGACAGTATTTACGTCATCAAAACTCTCCTCGGAGCGCAACTTACTGCCGCCAAAATTGAGACCATTTATAGTGCTGATTTTGAAATCATGCACCGCCGACTGGCTCACCCCTCAAAAGAAGTGATCCAAAAGGCTGGGAAACATGTCAAGGATTTTCCTCATGTCGAAATCCCAAAAGAGCACCTCTGCACTGGATGTGCGCAAGGAAAGATGACAAATAAAACCTTTCCCCCATCCAACACCAGAGCAAGCACCCCTTTCGAGCTGATCCATTCGGATCTAAAAACCTTCCCCATTGAATCCTATCGCAAGTACAAGTACTCAATCGTCTTCTATGACGACTATACCTCACACGCCTGGACCATGAATTTGCGCACTAAGGACGCTGCACTTATGGCTACCAGACACTTCCTGGCTATGGTTGAAACCAAATACCAGAAGAGAGTACGTCGATGGATGTCCGATGCCGGGGGGGAGTACACGTCCCTAACATTTACGACGATGCTCAAGGAAAAGGGGATTGAGATCCTCCAATCTATTCCGCATGCACACCAACAAAACGGTCGCGCGGAAAGGATCATTCAAACATTAATGGATAAGGCGGAATCCATGAGATTACAGGCTTGCCTCCCTCAGTCTTGGTGGGAATTCGCCCTTGACCACGCAACTCACGTTTACAATCGAACGCCGAACCGTCGCCTAAATTGGCAGACTCCATTCCAACTATTAAATGGAAGTAAGCCTTCAATTGATCACCTTCGGGTCTTCGGCTGCGGAGCCTACGTCTTCATCCCAGAAGAGGTACGGATAAACAAACTCGCGCCCCGATCAGAATTGATGACCTACCTAGGTACTCACCCGGGAGGAAAAGGATGGATCTTTATGCGCGGACCTAACAACATCATTTTCTCCGCTGCTCAGGCCACCTTCGATGAGTTGCACTTTCCAAAGTGCCCAACTGCCAGTGTACGGCGAAACACACGGCTGCAATCTACTGCGCCACCCCTACCCAGTCATCACTGTCATAAAGACGGTAACTGCCAGTGTCCCCTTCCAGGAGGACAAGAGGAAGATGACGCAGCACCCTCAGCGCGTCCCAAACCTACCCCCAAGCCTTCCTCAAAAGGCAAGGAACGTGCTATTGAGCCCGCACCACGGCCGCAGACGCCGGTGCAATCTAGAGCGCCCAGTTCGGAACCGCCGAGATCACCTACACCCAGCTCTAGCTCTGATTCCGGCCCTGAGGATGCACCACCCGCCCCGCCAACGATTATGCCTCCGTCACCTACTAAGACTCAGAGGCCTCAGCGTGAGCGGAAGGTACCGGCCAAGCCCGGCAATGTTTACGGTAGTAAGCATCCGGTAGAGATAATTAAATCTACCCGGCGTATGAAGGATTGGAAGAAGGTTGTCGGAGATTTTTCCGTAGCACCTAGGCGCGGGCGAAGTTCAGGAGCAGTTCCCGGACCTAGCACGCAGCTACTTCCTGAGAGAGAATCCTCCGCTAAGGAAGAGACCGAAGCAGCGTCAGAGTCCGAAGATGAGGTTGAGAAGTCCGTTGAACCATCCGGATTCACCACCCCTGAGGAAGACACTGACGCCCTTCTAGCTAGGCTATGCCGGGAAGGGGGAGTAGAGCTCCAAAACCTCTTAATTTCGAAAGCCGTCTCACCAACCGCCAACGAAAAAACTCCAAAAGAATGGAAATACCGAGACATCGCCACACTACCACAGGCAGAGCTCGAGGAATGGAGGACAGCCTGCAACGAAGAGTTGGAAGCTCTTCGCAGGCGCAAAGTATACGACCTGGTAGAGCGCCCTCGAGGCCGCAAGGTTATCAAAAACCACTGGGTATTCAACCAGAAACCAGATGGTCGCAAGAAAGCCCGCTTAGTAGCAAAAGGCTTCTCACAGGTTGAGGGAATGGACTACGATGCCGTGTTCTCCCCCGTTGTCCGATTCGAGACAGTGCGCCTAATGTTTGCAATGGCCGCCCTCGGAGGATGGGTCCTCAAAGGACTTGATGTTCGAAACGCGTACCTATACGGCGAACTCGACGAGGAAATATACATGGAACAACCAGAGGGATTCGTAGCTCCAGGAAAAGAGACCCATGTTCTCCGCTTAAAGCGTGCCCTCTACGGACTGAAACAAGCCGGGCTCGCATGGTGGCGAGCCCTGAAACGGTCCATGGAAAAGCTTGGATTCAAATCCTTGAGCTCAGATGCTGGGATCTTCATCTACCAGGATAAAGATGGAAGATTCGTGATTGCGTTAATCTACGTAGACAATGCCATCTTTACCGGACCCCACACAGCGCTTACGGAGCAGCTCAAGGGGGAGTTTATGAAGATATGGGAAACCAGGGATTTAGGGGACCTAACCGATTTCCTCCGCATGAGGATCACCCGACATGGCAGCAAAATCTCCATAGATCAATGCGCCTACCTTCAAACGGTCCTTGAGCGATGTGGGATGCAAAATGCTAAGGTCGCAACAACCCCTCTCCCGGCCGGGTATGTGCCGACTCCGTCAACAGAGGTAGCATGCCCGGAAAGACGAAGCAGGTTCCAAACCATAATTGGTTCCTTACTATACCTCATGCTGGGTACCCAACCAGATATCGCCTTTGCGGTTACCAAACTTGCGCAATATGCTGCAAACCCATCAAAAGAGCACGTCGAGAAAGCGCTGTATATCTGCCGCTATTTAATTGGGACTTCCAAATATCGATTAACTTACGACGGAGATTCACGGGAAGGTATCTCAGCCTGTACCGACTCAGACTGGGCTTCAGACCCCACTCAGAGACGATCCCAAAGTGGATACTTTGTCCGAATGGCAAAAGGGCTCATCTCATGGACCTCAAGAGCGCAGAAAACCATTGCGCTGTCGTCCACTGAGGCTGAATACATGGCGCTCTCCGATTGTAGCCGCCAAGTAGTCTGGATGCATACCCTACTGGGGGAGCTCGGCTATGACCTTAAAGCCATCCCTGTCAGGGCCACTCTACCCCAACAACTACCAGTTCACTGAGCCGACTCCGCAGAGTACTCACTAGCTTGTGAGAGAACGATCACGTCTCTATTCTTCCGGTAGGTTGTCCGAGGTCACTACAAGTCAGGTTGAAATCCTAAAGAGAAACCCAACCTAAACCGCACTTCGTTCGGTTTAACAAGCAAGGGTTGATCCCTACGACAGGATTTGATGACTCCACCAGTTGATCGACTGGATGCTCGAGGTGTTTTAATATGACTGCAGAGAGTCTATAATTACGAGGCGCAGTTGACGCGCAGAGCGGGAGGGAGAGCAGATGGGGATGTCTTGGATCAAACAAGAAACTCTGACTTGTCCTTAACTGCAACTGGGCTGAGAAGGGCAGAGGATTTCCTGAGGTAACAAAACTAAGGTACTACGATACAGCCACAGTTGCTACTTATACTAAAGGAGTGGCCATGACGTCAATACCCTAATATACCCTTATCAAGTTCAGAACAAAGGGAGATAAGGAGTGTGAGAACGCTAAGTAAGGGAAGCGAACAAATATGACGCGTGGGAGAATAAAGGACAAAGGGCCTTACTAGCGTGTGAAGGATTGCATAAAAGATAACGAATGTCCGCATGAAACATAAGGGTAAAGATAACACTAGTCCTAAAAGAAATAGGGGCATGGGTCATGAAAGTTCGTACCTGAATCCAGACCACACCCAAGGGTCAGGTGAGTCCGTCTCGTGGCTTCTGCGATTGGCCAGAGATATCGAAGACTCTACACATCCCTTGTTGTCTGTAGGTGGTATGGTACCAACGGACGGGCAGTAACCTGGGAGTTGCAACCGTAATCGCTTGATCAGACCCAGTCTTGATTAGGCATAGCACCTGGGAATATCGTTCTTCCTAAGTGGCACCAGGGATTATATTCTTCGGCCGCTGTTCTCGGCTCGGGCCTACTCTGCTTCCAAAGCACAACTAGATCAGATAGGGTTACTATCCGATTAGAAGCACAGTGTCCAAATGTTGATACCCCGTGCCCACGTGTGTGTTCCAGGGTCCAGGGTTGTTCGTAATCGTCAAGTCATGAGGGGTCGTAAAAAGGGGTTCGTGATGTCATAAAGGGGTCATCAGGGTCTTGAGACCTATTTTTAGTGCGTGCGCGTTCTAGGCGTTCCGGAACGAAGTTCTTCCAAGGCCGTCCCGCGGGCCGAGGTGTCAGCTTGATGTAGTAAGCCGACAATGATGGTACAGGGGCGGAAGTTGATGTGACCCGGACCAATGAGGTTCGTCGAGGTAGGTCACGTGAAGGATCACCGATCTAGGCTATAAGAAGGACGTCTTCTTGGAGCCATCCTTGATCAGCAACACCAGCAACTTCCCCATCATCTTACCAAAACATGTCCTTCCCCAACAACCATACCTACAAAGTCGCCAATGGCATCTCCACCATCTCTCGCATTGACCGTCGTGCCGCCGCCCGCAAATCCTACGCTTGTGCCGCGGGAACTCCCTATACCACAGATGACCAGGTATGGGGGAGACCTAGAGCTTAGTATGTTCGCACTAACGCCTTCCTCTAGGTAGAGGAACGTTCTTTTGGCGTTGATGTCAAACTAACGGCTTCTAGATCTTAGAGGTCGTCACGGAAGTGGACGCCGAACGTCTCAGGGAGACGATGCCCCACTTGATGGGGTTGACCTGGGATGATGAGCTCTGGGTCCGTACGATCATCGCCGAGAAGGTAGCCTTCCGAATGAGGGGTAGGTTCGGGGAGCTGGAGCATCCGATCAAGAAGGAGCTCTGGTACACCCTGCAGAGGGGAATCTACGATCAGGACCTATTGGAGCACGGAGCGACCGTTCCTCGGGCCGTCCGCCATGCCACTGCTGCTACGTCGTTATTGTGGTCGCTCGTTCGGGAGGGGGAGAGCAAGGTAGGTTCTCCGTTTGAATATTCGAGTATGACTCTCGACTAATCAAACTGCCTAGGTTGAGCGTTTGGAGCGCGAGGTGAAGGAGGCGAAGGCAGACGTCCTTCGTTTGTCAGCAGAGGGTCTTCAATTGAAGGAGACCTTGGCTGCCTTCCAGCAAGGGACGAACGAGGCGTTGGAGGCAATGGTCGCCAACCATCAAGAGTTGATCGCCGGGTTGAAGGTTAGGGATAACAACATTAAGGGGGCATTGGCCAGGAGGGATGAAAAGGTAATGCTGCTTTCATCATTGCTTAGAATGATGGAAGCTGACATTTCCTAGACCGAGGAACTCGAGAACGTGGTGGCCGTGTTGACAGCGCAGGTCGAGTCCTTGCAGGACAAGACCTGTAATTGCAAGGAGGGTCCCAAATTGGTTGGTCAGGGGACAGCCGATGTTCCGTTCGAGTTGGAGTACGCCGACGAGGTGGTACTCCCATCGCCTAACCCTTCGTCCTATGCGACGCCTCCGATCGAGAACTCGGTTCCCGTTCCGACTCCGGCTCCGGCTTCCACCTTGGCCGCTTCCGACAAGGAGAACTGTGGGCGCTGCGCCTTGCAACCGATCCATCGGTGGGTGAAGATCGAGGATGAGGTCATGGAGGTTGACCGAGCTGAAGATGCTCCGAGGGTCGCCGAGGTACGTCCGGTGACTAAGGGGCAACGTTGCAAACGCTCTCGATGCCGTCCTGCTCATCGCATGGCTCCATCGGCTAATCCCTATCCTCGTCCAGTCGAGTCGGATGGTGACCAGTCTGGTCGAGGTGGGGGACAAGAGTTCCGCTATCGGGTCAACCGTCCCTACCGACAAGTCGAGTCGGAGATCCAGCTTCGCCACCAGCTTCGACTCGCAAGACAGGATTCCGCCCAGGGGTCCGATGAGGGAGACGGAGGATCGCTTGCCGACTATGTCGACAGTACTGTCGAGCAGTCACCCGGTGATGGAGATGTGGGACCAGGTGTTCAGCAGTTCGGTGACATCTGGGAGGCTGATCGGTCCGCTCGAAGGCATCTCTTCCTATCGGCTTGAACTAGTCGTTCAGCTGAGTGCCGAAGATGGTGACGCCATGTTCGGGGAGGTCCTAGCGAGGAGGGGCCAGCACTTCGATCTCCGGGATGGAAGGGTGATGACCATGAGGCCTGCCGTAGATAGAGTCGACTTTTGATAGACTTGGGTAGCACTTGTATAGCTCGTTGTGGATTCGCTGGGAATAGTACGCGCGTGTGTGTGTTTCGAATGATTGGTGTGAAGGATAAAGAATGTGAAGCATTCAACACATAAGAATTGGTAAGAAGAGTTCGAAGAAAGAGCGTGTTATAAAAAGTTTAAAAATACCATGTTCCTGACAATCCCAATCTGCGGAGATAACCAAGGCTCGATCTTTATCGCCTCAAACCCGGTTACTGAAAAGAGGTCGAAACACATCGACATCCGCTATCATTATATTCGCGAGGTCATCAATGATGGACGCGTGGTAGTGTACTTCATTCCCGGAGATGACAATCCCGCGGACCTCCTGACGAAGAACCTTGGAGTCGTCAAACTCAGAAAATTTAGAGATGCCTTAGGCCTTGAATTCTTCTGAGCACATACCTCCAACTTACTACAGTCCAGTTCCCACCAATAAAGTTATACAGGGAGCTGTACTTAGTAAGGGGGAGTGTTGAACTGAAGGTCTGTGCCCGGCAACGGGTCAACCGGCTCTACCACTTCGTGCGAGAGCCGATGCCGGAGAGCGCTGAATAAAGCGACCCGAAGGGACAGTGTCACATCAGTGACCCGATCGATCGGTATGACACGCGCGTGCCTTAAGCCGCCGCACGGACCATGCATCAGTCACACTGTATAGATGTGACGATAATAGAGTAGATAGTATATATACCCCACATGTGTCCATAGATCAATCAATCGCTTCTCTCTCTCTCTCTCCCACTTGCACTACTATATCTTCCCCTCTCAGGTAAGAACTAGAGTACGCCATGTAGTAGTATAGAATATACTCTACCTGCTCAACAGGTTTCCTTAGAGACCAGAAAGCCTGCGAATGAGAGAAGTTCCCCTGAGGGGATGGAGGAGATGGAGGAAAGGGGGGGGGGAGGGAGGGGGGTTGGGGATGGAAGAAGCAGGTCGTTTGGTATGTGTTTCCTTAAGTAACTTTTCGATCAAGTTCTCTGGGAAAACATTGACAACATGGATGGGAACCCTAGGGTTCTTTCGCTTCTTGATGGCTGCGAGGCAGCAGTCGTGGCAAGGGGCTGGAATGGGGTCAGTGATGGGATCAGTGATAGGGTGATCAGGTGGTGGGGTCTTTGGGCTGTAAGATAGTCCACTCCGTTCCGATTGGTTGATAGGAAGAACGGGCCGACGGGGGTGGGGAGTGACCCTGTGAACGTGTCTGGGCAAGGGGCATGCTGTACGTGTTGATGGGCGAGGTTCTGATCGTTGGGACGGGTCGGATAAGGGTGGTGACGATTTGTATGGATCGTTGTGGTAATCCATATGCCATTGGTTGTTTGGTATTATGGGGTCTCGGCCCATGTTCCTGACGATCTCTGTGACCGGGGTGATGTCGCACCTGTCGTTCCATTCGTTGATTCTTTGATGTGAGCCGATCGTCGTCTCTTTTGATAATCTGTGATTGATTCCAAGGCCTTACATCCCAGGCCAATTTTCTAAACACGACTGCGTCACATTCGCTCTTCGATCCGTTACCCTTCCTCAATGGATCAGCCCATAAGAATTGGTGGGTAGTATAGTTCGTAAACATCGCCAGCAGGCCGAATCTGCAGGTCGGGACATCCTTAGAGTCACGCGCGCCTGGCGTCCGGCTCGCAAACGAGCTCACGCTCGACGGGAGACGAGTTGTGCTCATCGATACACCCGGATTCAACGACACCACGAAAAACGATACGGCTCTCTAGGCCCTTCGTTGCATAAAGGAGACAAGTGTATAGTACGATCCCTCCCAAAATCGTCGTTGTAGTCTCAAAGGATGAACTTCGATGAGGCAGTGACGGCAGCACATATAGTTCACGGAGTCCTCCAACACCTAGCGTCATCCGTTGAAAAAATGATCTGATTGACCCGATCCCCCCAGGGCCTCAGTAAAACCATTACGGCACTGAACAAAGTCGGTCGGACGATCGTTGCAGAGGTTCGAACAACCTTGCGAAGTGGTGAAATTGTGCTAAAGGGACATAGAAAACTGCTTTTCTAGCGCTAAGATCTTAACCCCCGCTTTCCCATAGTTCGATGCATTGAGGACCACTATGATTTGCTTGTTGACGCTGTTTGTGAGCTGGATGTGGGTGGTCAGCAAAATCCGTGGTCGCGGGTGGACACACTTACGGAGAAACTTCCTGCGGCGCAAACCTTGTCCCTCTTGGCTGGATCAGTTTGGATGAACACGTCCAAGACGACTAGCTGATGGTCAAATTCTTGATCCATATCTATCACCCAGTTTTCCGGACCGTTCCTGTGTGGGACTTAGCGACAGTAGCGAGAGTTGAAACGAACAGAAAGCAAACCATGTATGTCCACCCCAATCATTTTTAAGATTCGTCGGAGAAGTCTTGAACTCTCTGTTTCGATACTTGAACCTGACATAAAATTGCTGCCCACTTTCCAAGTCTTGCGAAAATTTGATGCTGTGGACATGCAACTCCAACGTCCTTGGCAACCCTCCGGCTAAGGGCCGCCTCAGAGGAGGGCGCCTCCGAGAGGTCTGGGTGATTTTGGAACCAAATCCGAGGGCATCGCAGACTTCGGCGATCGGTGGACGTGCAGAATGATCCTTCTTCCAGCATTTCCTAAGGGGTTTCCAGATCCGATCCTCAATCGCGCCAGGAGGCCGCATAGGATTCCCTTCTTCTGCCACTCGAAATGACGAGTCTTGGTCGCGACACTCCCAGTGCGGCGCTATCCCTGTCAACACCTAGGGAGCCGACGTGAGCTTTGTCTCTCGGGTCGGTTAATACGGATTGATGGGGCCTCACCTCGTAGATGACCATGGCAATTCCATACATGTCGCCCTCTGTCGTCATTGTCGAAGACTCTCTATTTTCCGGTGCCACGTAGCTGATACACTTGGGGGCTTCGGGCAACCAGTACGATGAACGACGAGTGCTTGGAGGGTGAGGATTTATGGCATCGTATGGGGAAATAGTTAAACGAGCATTGCCATCATTGTCGATTAAAACGTGACTCTGTTCATGCTGTTAACCATTATCAACGAAAATAAAGTGTCGCCTACTGGTCGTAAAGCACCATGAACCACTCCATTGGAGTGCAAGAAGAGCAACCCTTTGACCACACCTGATACCTGTTCGTGATTCTCATGTGAGCACCGGGAATACATGGTTAGTTTGAATGTACTGGCCAAGTTGTATCGGTTTATACCTAGATTGTTCTCCAGATATCGTTCGATATTGCCATTTTTGTACCAGGGAAACACTAGACAGAAGTCAGGAGTGGCCGTTGACACCCCATAGAAAGGGAGGATGTGCTTGTGTTTTAATTGTTTCAACAGAACCGCTGCTGTGCAAAACCGCTACAACATCCGTCAGCACAACAACAAACGAGCTCCTTGATGGGGAATGTACAGCGCGCCTACTTCTTTGGCCATGTTTGTGTCAGGATCATCTTGGGGCAGCCCAAAAACCTTGAGGGCCACCACCTCACCATAGTGCATACCCTTCCAGATTTGGGTCACCCGGGAGACGTGTTGGGCACGGTTTCCCTGCTTCACGACATCCCCAAGTTCATACGAGGCCGGGACTGCGTGCCAACGAGTACACAGCTGCAGAAGCTCAGTAAAACGTTCCCCGTTCGGTCCGTCTTTTCTTTTCGCAATTTCCTTGAACAGAGTTAATAGCGTTGGGAGGAGAGACAGTGAGCGGTGTTACCCCTGAGATCTCGTTGATGCGCCGGTAAGCGCTTGGAAAGCCAAGAGGCATTGTAACTGTGGGACTTTTTGCCTTGGCGACCTTTTTCATCGGTAGTGGCGGACTTGGGGTTGATAAATGTATGCCTGCAGCATACGTAACTGTGGGACTTCTTGCCTTAGCGACCTTTTTCATCGGTCGTGGCGGACTTGGGGTTGATAAATGTATGCCTGCAGCATACGGAATATAGCTGCAGAAAGCGGAAGTATGTCATGATGGCGGTTCTTTCAAGAGAAAAATACTGGCCATTCCCGAATAATCCCGACCAGTTTCGTTATTGTGGGGCGGCGAGTGAGCTCTGGGTGCCAACAAGTGCATGCCAAGTCCCATACAGGGTCAGTTAAACCCGAGTCTTGCGGACGGTCTGGTCGTTCACCGTCCATGATTTTCGAGATAGTGACATTGGCCGTGAACTCGCTGAACGGACACTTTCCTGTGAAAACCTTAGATGATGTCAGGCAACCCATCCACTTTTTTCACATCCAATGCTAGGTGTAGACAAGTGACTGACCTCTACTACAACCATGCCATAAGCAAAGATGTCCGCTTCTTGGGTGTTTCTATCGCCGTTTCTGAGAACTTCTGGTGCGGCCCACCTCGCAGTATATCCTTGTACTTCGGATATGAGAACCGAATTCAACCCACGAACAACTGAGGCAAAGCCGAAATCTGTCACACAAGCGTGCCCGCTGTGGTCAACAAGAATGTTGGGCTACAGCGAGAGGTCATTGGTGCAGCTGAAGATAACGTATAGTGAGCACCTGCCCCTTTCAAGTCGCCGTGCGTCGTATGATTTGCATGAAGGTAGTTGAGACCTTCCGCCACATCCAAGAGCTTGAAGACATATAGTTAGTTAAGTATGCATAGCGGAGGGATGTCTTACCAGGCCAATCCTGTTTGCGCCGGGTTTTTCATTGACATAATCCGTGAGGGTTCCATTTGGCATCCACTTTGAGACAAACTGCGAGGGATTTCGCGTAACACCAATGAAAGCAACAACGTTAGGATGTCTCAGCCTTTTCCATATGATCGCCTCCTTATAGAATGCCTACGGCGGTGGCCATCTTTCAGTGGGCGTGGGAAAAGGAAACCAAGACCAAATACTCGCCTTCTCGACGGCCTCACGAACTTGCTCAGAAATTCTCAAGTGTTTGATGCAGACCTTGTCGCCGTCTAAGCTGCCTTCCCATACGTCGGAAAAACCGCCAAATGCGACCGGATCATTACCAACCCGGACGAGATCGCCTGAGATGGTGTACGAAGATGGCAGGATTGTTTTATGGGTGCAGATGGTTTGTAGTTTGTGTAGACATCGTCGGAAAACATCGTCAGCAGTCGGAGCAACATCAAGGATCTGTGCAGTCTGCTTTGTAAGCTGGAAAGAGGATAGAGAGAAGGAACCCACTTCATCGAGGAAGTCAATGAGTCGAATCAACTCCGGTCCCCGAAGACTAGACAGATACTTTTCTTCTTCATCGCTTCGCATCAGCCAGAAGAGACAGCGCGAAAAATCAGGCGAAGAAGTATCGAGCGCATAGAGGTGTTGTAAAACTTGGGAAGTGGTCATTGGGGTATACTTCCAGAGTTCCACAGCGGGCGCCACGCCCGCTGGAGGGCAAGGATATCTCGGCGGCGGCCTACTGCTATCATGGGCGGGACTTGGCAGTCCCCCACGTGGGCTTCCGTGTAATAGGGTCCCCGTTCTAGCCTCTTCCCTTTTCTTGTGCTCCCATCAGACGAACCGGAAAGCATCGATCGACAAATCCCATATGATCCCTCCCATCATGCATCACTCTTCAACTATCCCTCCATTTTCGAAACGATGATTGACTTTGGGCCCACTCGGTCTCTCTCTCGCAAACTACGTCCGTTCCTCCAAACCTTTCCACCGCTGGCTCAAGCCCGTCTCGCTTTGGTACCAGAATTTGGCCAGGTACAGAAGCATGAGATTGAAATACGATGACTTGCGTACTACGTCCCTTTGAAAAACATTCTTCCCCCCTTCCTCCCCTTCGCTTGGTGTAACCAGGCTGCTAATGTTGACGTGGGTTGTCTTTTTTTTCTATCGGTTGGGGAACGTGTTGATGCCCAAAAGATCCATCGAGCCCACGAAAAATTTCGGCGCCCTCCGGTTCAATAAGCACCTCCTTTGGATGATAGGCACTCGGCCGACCCAACACTCGTGAGGCATACGGCTGCGCTTTTAGGATAGGCGAGCCTCCTACCCGAGTGTCGTCCACTCGGATCTGCCCAAAGGCGAATGGGTCCCCGCGTCCGAGGTCAGTCAAATCGTTGGCTCTCCATCTTCAAGTTCCTCCCTTCACGCGCTCCTTCGCGTTTTAGAGTCCTCGGACTCGCTAAGGAGGATTCGGAGAGGCAAAAGTGGGACAACCTGATCGTCTCAAGGCACCGACAGACACCAGCTCTTCCAAGTTCCTCCTGTGCTCGGTCCTTACCTCCAATTTAACTAGGGTTTGCTTCGGTCTAACTCAACTACCAAGCGTTGCAATCGATATTCATGAGATATTCATGATCAACCGAAACACCCACCCGGAACGGTTATCGTTTCTTTGAATTCCATTATTTCGCGACTAAATTCAACTCAGGCCGATTTTACTACCGCCACGGCATATTTTCCCTCCACGCCTTACTGCCGTCTTTACAGCGTTGTGGGCGCAATTTGGTGTGGCATGACATTCGCAAGATTCGTGACACGTCCTTAACGTTCGGCAGAACTCAGTGGATGGTTTATCTTAGAAACCTTGCCAGCGAGTTGAGCCTGTGGACCGGGACGGCCTTAGAGTCACCCATAACTGACGTCCAGCTCGCGCACGAGTTCAGGTTTTAGGGGGCACAAGCGGTGTTCATCGATGCACTTGAGTTCGACGAGGCCGAGAAGGGCGATACGGATATCTTGTAGAACATTGCAACCTTCCTGGATAAAATACCCCCTCCAGTGACCTTCCGTTCCGTAAAAGGAGTTCCCGGGAAGGACATCCGTGTTTAACTGGTCGGACCAACGCTGTGAGTACTTACTATGCGATTATCCCCTCTTTCTCGTACACGACATGGGAACCTGGTCCCATCAAACGTATTTCAAAGCCCGTGTGCCGCACTCTAATCCCATTGAATCTAGAAGGTGAACTAAGCCCCGGGTATCCTTCCACTAACCGGCCGAGCCCCCTACTCTCTGCACCACACACCCTCAACTAGTCTACAAAGTAAGACGAGACATTTGTTCCATCGGCAACGCCTCATCCCCACTACCCTCCACCCGATTTGGCGGGCGTCCACCTCTTCGTTGGCCAAGGAGTTGGTTTCTCGTCCTCATCAACGAGCGTTTTGCTTCGCTGTTTCTCCAACTGTCAATGTCATAATAGCTCGCTGCGTCCCTCAGAAGCCTGAAAAAGTGCAGTTTCACTTCGGTGTTGAGTCTCGGTCGGCCAAAAATATCAGGCTCACCACTTCGGGTCGACGGCTGTGACAGTGCGGATGTACGGACGTGTGGTCAGGATGAACTCATTGAACAATACCCATTCCGGTGTGTGGTCCAGCCCACAGGACGGGTGGAGAAAAACTTTCTGGTTATCCTTTACAGTGACATACTCCTGGCCTTCCTTACGTGCAACCTGCATGAATAACCCGCACACGAGGGCCTCGCGAACCCGTTGGTAGAGTTTAGGGCCATACCCGACTGATACGAGGTCGACATCAAACCGAACCATGAGTGACTCCAGTTGCCGTCGAGCTAGCTCTGCTTCCAGCAGTGAACGCTGGGATACGTAGTTAGACCACGACCAGTTGGGGTCTTTTGAATCTATTGGGGGGCACTGTTTGGCAAGAACACCTGGAGTCGGCCACATGCACGTACTTTGCACCCACGCGTTGTACACGTTCAGAAGTGTCAAGTGATCGCTGTCCGGATTTGTCAGCAGAGCTTTGGCCTGATCGGCCTCCTTGCGTTGGTTGGTCGGTCGTAACCAGATATTTTGGACTAAATGGAGAAATGTGAAACCAAGAACGAGAGGCCTACGGCTGCCATACCGGAGAGCATAGAAATTATAGTTAAGATCTCGTTACTGCACTTGAAATCCGGACTAACGATGAGAGTTTTAGCGAGCTGCAACGAAGTCAGGTATATCCTCTGTCCATAGAGCGACGGCGTTTACCCGAGGATCAAGAGGGAACTCAGCCATGATTCCCCCCAGGGCAGTCAGGTTACCTTCGTCGTCCAGAGCAGCCAAGTAATTGAGAGCCTCTAAAGCTCGCATGAGGGTTTCCGGTGCTGGAGCGTCGATGTAATCGAAGCGAACGATGTCCTGAAGTGGGACAGTTAGTCAATAGAAAATTACCGACGTGACG
The DNA here is from genome assembly GCA_015956445.1 of Thelephora terrestris. Lineage (NCBI taxonomy): Eukaryota > Fungi > Basidiomycota > Agaricomycetes > Thelephorales > Thelephoraceae > Thelephora > Thelephora terrestris. The sequence continues at coordinate 692,486 of WIUZ02000020.1, read as the reverse complement.
ACTCCAGACCTTGACTCCCAACTTCACTAACGTCAATACAGTGCTGTCCAACTTGTTCTTTAGGATCTCTGGGTGATCCTGGTCCTCAAGCTCCTTCATAAAGTCCTTCTCGGTGTACAGGCGGAAACACTTTCCCGGTTTCGTTCGACCGGCACGACCAGTGCGTTGTTGGGCGGAAGCTTTGGATATGGGGGAAACCAGTAACGATTCTACTCGGTTCCGTGGGTTGTATACGTTCTGCTTGGAAAACCCAGGATCAACAACATAGACGATACCATCTATGGTCAACGACGTTTCCGCGATGTTGGTTGATACGATGACTTTCCGGCCGGCGGGACCTTTTGGATTTTTTCGGGGAGGGGGAGGGTCGAAGATGCGTGCCTGTAGCGCGGGGCCCAGCGACGAATACAGTGGGATACAGACCAGAGGACCAATAGCATCCGGGTCTTGCTTGAGCAAATCCTCGGCTTCGATCTGAATCTTTCTGCATGCATCGTCAATTTCCTCCTGCCCCGTAAGGAAGAGGAGAATGTCCCCTTCGTCCTCTGCGCGATGGACCATAAGGACTGTGCGAATAGCAGCCTCGAAGTATTCTGGCTCAGGATATCGTGTGTAAAAAATCTCTACAGGGTGGGTTCTCCCCTGGATTTTGAATAAAGGCGCGGGTGAAGATCTGCGGATGCTGAAATACCGCTGAAATTTCTGGGCGTCGAGCGTGGCGGATGTGATGATGAGACGGAGATCTGGTCGTCTTTTTGCGAGGCCTTTCAACAGGCCCATAAGTATATCAGTTGCCAACGTTCTCTCGTGAGCTTCGTCCAAGATTATTGTCGAATAGCAGTTCAAATCAGGATCGTTCGTGGCTTCGCGGAGCAACATCCCGTCAGTCATGTACTTGAGGAATGTTGTTCCTGATTCCGTCATGTCATCGAACCGCACGGAATACCCGACCTCCTTGCCCAGAGTTACTAGCATACAGTGTCAAGAATTCCCTCGCCCACGAAGCAAAGAACCACCTACGATCCATCTCATCCGCAACCCGCTTAGCCACGGACATCGCCGCGATTCTTCGCGGCTGAGTACATGCGACAATCTTCCCCCTCGAGTGCGGTAAATCCGAGTAACAAACCAGCTGAGGGATTCTATCCCGGATATCAGCACATAACGCGAACAGCATGAAGCCCCTCACTGTGTCGTCTTCCCGGAACCGGTTTCACCGACTACTATCATGATCTGGTGTTTCGTGAACTTCATAGCCTACTGTCAAGACCCGACGCCCTCGGAACCATCAGCGAAGGACCACTCGCCATCTCGTAGAACTCTGTCATCTGGGCGTATGCGGGGAGTTCCTTGCGATTCCGCAAAATCCCTTTGTATTGCGCGGAGTATGGCTGAAGATTGAAGGGGTTCAAAGGTCCATCCTGTAAGCAGAAATAAACATTTCTCTGGTCAGAGATGGCGGCACCACCCTAGTGCTGATCGTTCACCAGAGCGGCTTGGACTTGTTTTGCGGTCACCATTCGAGGTATGAAATCATCCAGTGGATGTGCATCCTTCTTTTCAGACCCTCCTCCCTGGTCTCCTGGGTGTGGCGGGCCCTTCTTGGACGAGGAAGAAGCGGTCATGATACAGAGGCGGCGCCATTACGTCACTATATAGGTCTGCTACTCGTGTTGATATTGAGGATGCGAGTACGAACACTACCGTACAGCCGCTGACGAGATTCAATTCCCTGGGACGGTCTGGCAGAAGCAAATTCGACTGTTGCACGATAGGTGCTGATACGAACAGAATCTACATATGCAAGAAGTTGGAACAGCTTTCTGCTTCCTGGGATGCACTAAGTAGGATGTGGCCGTTGCTGAGCGGAAATTCCAGCCGGCACGGAATACTGGAGTACATCACCCCTCCCCTGTCGAGGTTGCAGTCCACCATAGCCCATGCACGAGAAGCGGCTGACCTGATCGGCGATGAGGGAGGATGAGCGGCGGAGTTGGGCTCGGAAAGTGCCGATTGCTCTCAGACTCAGCGACGCTCCGTGACGCGTGAACACGAATCTAATGGATTCATACGAATACGAAAAAGGCAAGCACGCCTAACAAGATAAGGCTCGGTCATCGCAGAGGAGTTTTGAGCTCGGAGGTCCAGGAAATTCCCAGTCACCAGCACCCTATTACGAAAGCTGCACCGGAATAGGTTTCGCGCATCGAACAGCCCGCTCGCCTTCGGGATTCCTGGTGACAGACCTCATCAAAGGATTCGTAATTGAATCATGACCGCCCATCAAACAGGAGCGAGCAATCTCTTATGGAAATCTACATGCGAACCCTCGTTCGTGTGCGGGGAGGATCAATTCCATCTCAATTCAATATGTCTTGGCCTCGCCCCCGCCACACTTGAGGTTGTAGCATGGGGTGCGAGCGAGCTGTGGCCGGATAACGTGGCTTATCTCGCAGTCCTCATGGTAACCTCATGCTCTGCGCTGCGTCCACGCATTATCTTGTTACTGACCGATGGGCACGGAGTAGTACCTCGAAGGTTGCATAGGGAAAGTTCTCGACCAAGAATCCACCAAGGAACTTCGTCAGCGGGGGGCTGGACCTGAAAATGGCTGTACCGGACGGGGAAGACTCTGCCACAACATGAGGATGTTCTCCACCTTCTAAAATCACTTCATTTGTCGTCAGCGGCTTTCTGTGGTCATTGATTGGACGGATCCATTCATGAACCTAAAACCCATAACCCTTCCCGTCCCCCCGCCACAGTTTTACCCTCTCGAATAAAAGGGTGAGCTGAACCCAATACGTTGCTGCAATCCCTTTCCACCCCCCCTCGACCCAAACACCCACCCAGTACGCCGTCGTTTTGGTCGACGTTTTCAAATATCCCGCTGCTAAGCCCAGAATCCCCCATCTCAGGCCAATTCTGTAACTTCGGATACAACATACTCGCCCTTCCACCCACTATTCTTCGCCAATGGATCAGCCCATCAAGATTGCGTAAGCACTCCCTCCATTATGGCCACCCAAACGCCTCTCTGATCGTCTACACAGGGTTATGGGCGCAACTGGATGCGGGAAGACATCTGTGAGATTCGTGGCACATTCTTGAAGTTCCACAAAACTGAGCGGGTGGTCTAGTTTATAAACCTCGCCAGTAGGTCGAACTTGCAGGTCGGGGCGGCCTTAGAGTCGTGTACGCCTGACGTCCAGCTCGCGAACGAGTTCACGCTCGACGGTAGGCGAGTGGTGCTCATCGATACGCCTGGGTTCGACGACACTACGAAAAGCGATACGGATATCTTGAAGAAGATTGGATCCTTCCTGGCTACATCGTAAGCTCCAGCACAGATTTCCTTGCCCGTACGTGACCTGAACCATAACTGTCAGGTATGAGAGCGGGTCCCGGCTCGCAGGGCTTCTCTACGTGCACCGCATATCCGACAAACGCTTCGGTGGTATCGCAGGGCGAAACTTCAAGATATTCCGTGACCTCTGTGGAGAGAAGAGCCTGAAGAACGTCGTCCTTGTCACGAACATGTGGGGTGAAGTGTCGCTTGAAGTCGGCGAGGACCGCGAGAAGGAGCTTTCTTCCAAATTTCTCAAGCCTGCCCTCGATAAAGGCGCTCAGATGATCCGCCACCACAACAACGAACGATCCGCGCACGATATCATTCGCCGTATCATGAACAACCACCCGGTCGTACTCCGGATCCAACAGGAGCTCGTGGACGAACACAAAGATATCACGAACACCTCCGCGGCGGAAACGATCAATGCAGAACTCGAAGAAGCGAAGAGGAGACACGATGCGGAAGTGAAGAAGGCTCAAGAGGAAATGGCACGAGCGTTGAGGGAGAAGGAGGAGCAGACCAGACGAAGGATAGAGGAAGAGACGAGGAAGCGAGAGGAAGAGATGAGGAGGGTGAGGGAGGAGCGGGAAAGAGTGGAGTTGCAACGCCGTCAGGAGATGGAGCGGGTGGAACAGGAGGCGAGGCGGTTGGCGGAACAAGCGAGGATTGAGAGACAACGAGCTGAGGAGGAACATCGGCGTCAGGTAGCGTTGCTCAACGAGCGTCTTGCAGCAGAGGCAGCCGCGGCTGAGGCTGCACGCCGCGCGGAGCAGGAGCGCATTGACCATCTGCAACACCAGATACACCACCACCACCACCACCACGATAATGGCGGGGGCTGTGTGATCATGTAGATCCAGGCTTGACTCGGTGTCTTTATTTTGGTACCAATTCACGTCGACGATAGACCAGCCTGTGGCTGTAGATCATGATAATTTCGGTCAAGTTTTACTTGACACCGTTTGAAATTTAATGGCTTGGCTTTTGGGGACAGTCGTTGACGCGAGGTGGGCGCGTACTATAGTGGCAGAGAGGACTCTGATCAAACGCGGACAAGGAAAGCGCGACCTGGGGGAATTGTTCCATGCGTCCATTGCACAGAAAATATGAACCTAAATGCTACAAGATGCCAGTGCAAAAGAAATTACAACATGTACCGTACATCTACCTTACCTAAACCCAAAACTATAGGTATCTCACGCTATTATATTCAAAACATACACATATCTCGCCAAGAAAAAAAAGATGGGGCAAATCATACACCGCACAAGGCAAAAACACAGTCAAAGGTCCAAGACTCAAACATTCAAGCTTCAAACAACCTCTGCTCGATCCCACCGCTCTCAAACTCCCTCCCAACACGACCAAATCGACTGCTCTCTTCAACCGTATCCAACGTCGACCTTCCAGGACTTGTCGCCGAGGTGGCAACGCTGGTTTGGCTCCTGCTTCGCTGAACGATCTCGTCGACCTTGCCCAATGCCAAGCGTCGCGCGTGGAACCTTTCGGCTGGCGTTCTCTTTGGCGGAGGGGCACCGGGGAACTCGGAGATGGAAGGAGTAGACGTGATTGAGAGACCTCTGCTGGGTCCAGCTCCCGAATCGCGTTTCGTCGGAGAACGGCTCCGGCGAGAACGGTGAGATCGGCCAGACTGAGGTGACGAGGGTTCCTCCGGGACGTCGGCATCGTTTCGTTTCCCGTCCTTCATGTGTCCAGTTCCGCCCCGGGACGAGCTCGTGCGTCCAGGAGTCAGTTCCCCAGAAACGTCAAACATCGCTCCACTGAAGAAAAACTCCGAATCCAATCGCGGAGAAGTCAAAGTCGGTGGACTCGCCGGAAGGATAGACGTGTCCACCATTCTCACGTTCTCGCCCGAACGAGGGTAGCTGGGTTTGCGCGGGGATGATTCGGGAGTTCTAAAGGGTTGAGAGCGTGGAGAGGACGTCCTAGCTGGCAGGGGCGTGTAGGATTCTGGTTTGATAGACGGGGATCCGGTAATCCAGGTCCAGCTGCTCTTCCTAGGAGAATCTCCTGCGGGAGGAACCAACTCACTCGTGCTGCTCGTCGGCCTCTTGTTCTGCTTCTTCCTTTTGGAAGACTTCGACTTGGACCTGATCTTCTTGAACAGCCCTGTCCTGACTTCACTTTCCCCTTCAGCGGGGAGCGTGGGGCTAATCGGAAAAACGAACACCGAACTCTCGTCTTCGTCACTCAACATCTCATTAAATCTCGACGCGTGTGTAGAGGTCGTTCGGCTCGAGGTACGCGAGGCGGCAACCATAGTTGGGGATTTCGAGTCCTTTTCCGTAGAGATAAATGGGTCGTCCGCGTTCACCGCCATCAACCTGGCAGATGTGGTCGAGCCGCTTGTCGTAGAGCGCGATTGAGACGGTGTAGAACGCGAAGAATCGGGAAGTGAAGGCCAGGCGAAATATTGATCCGAGCCCACGGCTTTCGTCCTCTCTTGGGACATCGAAGGTGAAGGTTTGCGAAGCATTGATGAGGGGATCCTGCCAAGAAAACCCCTCCCGGCAGAGTATGAGAAATATGGGTTACCGTGCCTGGTATGCTTGCTTGGGCTACCGTGTATGTCGTTTACCCGTTCGCCTCTCTCCGCATCTCTACGGTGCACTGGAACGTACGCAGGCCCTGGAAGCAACGCAGCAGGATGATCTTTCGCCGCCCACCGCTTGTATGAGTCGAACGCAGACCATCCCACGAGCACTCCAAGAATAAGTCCGGCGATCACGAATACTGGCGCAAGAGAGAATGGTCTGATGTTTTCCTTCGTGCGGACCTGAGGGCGAGGTACCTTGGTTGTGGATGGGGGAAGAGCTGTGATATCAATGATGGCAGGGGATGGCAATGGCGAATTTTGTGAAGATGGCGTAGGAGTAAGGGAGGACGTGGTGGACGTAGTGCGTGACTGGGAAGAGCTACTCAATGCTAATAAGGGTTGGGTCTCGGAATCGTCGAACGGCCACCAATCAAATGTTGTGGAGGAAGCGCTCGATGTGCTCGATTGTACGAATAGGGATGTCGTTGTCTCCTGCCTCGCAACCGCCGAGATCACCGCGACGACTTGCGCCGCGCAAATGGAGATAGAAAGGGCGATACTACCCAAATACATCGGATATGAACCTTGGCGTGACGACGAGGTTTGCCCGAAGAACCCTTGATTCGATGGAGAATGCGGATAGATCGGCACACGGCTTGTCCAGATTAAGACCAGCGGCGATGAATTGAGACCGTCTAATGATGTGAAACGAGGGTGAATAGGAAAGGTCGGATACCCCAGATTTGCTTGCCCTTCGCCAAAAGGGTGTAGGTCGAACTGGGGGTGGGTCAGCTGCGAAGGACAAATGAATAGGAGACGAGGACTGACCGAGGGGTGGTGGGGGAACGGTGACCGTTCTCCCTGTTCTTCTCGCGGCCAGTGAATTATGGGAAAGGTACCAGGGAGTGAAATTACCCGAGGCGGCCGAAGGACTGGACTGGTTTTGGGAGACGAGCCTGGGTGGGGCTGAGACAGGGCGTAGTGGCGGAGGAGAAGCAGACCTGTTGTCCTTCGATGACGACCTGCGTTCAACAGAGGGGGGAGAAAGTAGATCACAGTCAATTTTAGGGGTGGTGGGAGGGGTGCTGCAAGGAGTGGTGGGTGTCGCTGGTTGTAGTACAATCGCGAGTCTCGGAGAAACAAGCAAAGGGGTGAGCTGGTCCTTTCTGGTACGTTTGCTAGGTGAGCCTGCCACGTCGCTCACGGACATGGTGGGAGATGAAAGACAAGAGGGTTAAAATCCTTAGTACGATGCCAAGTTATTGATGACCGGATTAAGAAGCAAGGCTGGACGTCATTGCTGCGAACTTGCCACAAATAGCCCAGTTTAATTTCTGTAACTTTGGGGGGTCCTGCTGCTTCATCTATGAGCCGTAGAAATGTAATTTGAACGGAAAGTCTGAAGGATGTTGCGCCAGTGCCATCGAACGCGTTCAAGTGGAGGAGTTCGCGTTGTGACTCTTCATTCTGATCGAAGTGGGCTCGAGAACCTCGCCGAGTTCCTGATTCGCGCTCACTCTTACCCGAGGCTACCGCAAAAACAAAAAAATGAACGCGGGCGTAAAAGAATACACGGTGAAGGCGGGCTCATGAAGGAAGAGAAATCCACCTCATTTTTCCGCCAACCCAATCCGGAACTTTCTGAAGACGGTGCCAGGTCATGATCACCGATCACCGCGGAAGACCCGACGAGGCTGTATGCGCTGACGCGGAAGGGATCGGTTGCGGACTATTCTCTTCTTGTGCCACCATGAGTAAACCCTGGGGTTTATTTCGCTCTCTTCTCGCGTTGGCACCCGTCCTGGTCTTGGTGCCCCTCGTGTCTTACAGGCTGCACTACTGTGAGTTCCGATCTACCACCCTCCCAACCCTCTAATTCGCCCCGCAGCCTTGCCGGTTCCGCTGACCTCGCTGTGAGCCTATTGTCTTCGCCTCTCCGCTTCCGAGATCTCAACTTTGGCTGCTTTTTTGCAGCACTGATCCGTCTACTGGACTACCACAACTCTCGGAATCCAAGATACTCTGGTATGCGAAGCACCTGTCGGAAGAAATTGGCTATCGGACGGTTGGAACCAAAGAGCACGCGCTTGGAGACGCTTGGCTACTCAAAGAAGCCCAGCTCATTGCAAAGGAGTGCCCAAAGGGCCTAGAATGCGAGGTCTGGAGACAGTCTGGGAGCGGCTCCCACCGGTGTGTTCGATTTCACTACGAAACATCGATTGGAGAGTAACTGTTACCGAAGCTTTGACATGATGGGCAAACGACTGTACAAAACCTATCGCGATCTTTCGAACATCGTCGTACGAGTTTCAAACGGAACGGATGCCGGAAAGGCCCACGCGATCTTGGTGAACGCCCATTTGGACAGCACCCTTCCGAGCCCCGGTGCTGCGGATGACGCACTCCCATGTGGTGTCATGCTAGAAGCCTTCCGTGTGTTAACCCAAACACCAGGCTGGTCTCCACACCACGCGATCGTTTTTCGTGAGTGGAGCCCGATGCGTATATACAGACCTATTGCGGTTTCGCTGATCCCTCTTGATAGTCTTCAATAATGCAGAAGAATCTTTGCAAGATGGCTCCCATCTGTATTCTACCCAGGACCGCTCAGCTCCAACCGTTCGGGCGGTCATCAACCTTGAGGCCGCTGGCACAACAGGGCCCGAACTACTTTTCCAGGCTACATCAGAACAAATGATAGACGCATATTCTCGCGTCCCGAGACCCTTTGGCACGATCATCGCGAACGAAATCTTCAGTTCTGGTATTCTGCTTTCAGAGTCAGCTGAATCAATACTCCCTGTCTTCCGAGGAGCTAACGGTCGGCATACAGTACGGATTTTAGACAATTCGAGGAATATTTAAATGTCACCGGCCTGGATGTCAGTCGCTCAATCCCCCGGCCTTGTAGATCCCGCCCCTTACATGCCGTTTTTTCAGATGGCTATTGTATCGAACAGCTATCTGTATCATATGCGCAAAGACCTTGTAGAAAATATAGAACCGGGTGTTGCTCAGGTTCGTTTACGGTCTCCCTCCTAGCTTTAATCTCAGTACTAATTTTCGGGTAGCACATGGCAGATAACACTCTCGCCTTGCTCCAATACCTCACCTCCCCGGAATCCCCTCTCCCGTCTCTTGACACTGGGTACACGAAACCTCAAACGGTCTTCTACTCTCTATTTGGCCTCTTCTTCCGCTACTCTTTCCACACGGCCAAGATCACCTATTTTGTATTTTTCATCACCTCCCTCGCGTTCGTCAAATTGACCTACGTCGACCCTGCACCCGCACTCAAGAAGGGTAGAGCCATGTGGCAGGAGCAACTCAGGGGTATCGCTGCCGCCATTGCTGCACCGATTGGAGCTCTCGTTGGCGCAAATGCCGTCGCCTATCTTATGGCCAACGTTTTCAACAAGGGGATGAGCTGGTTCTCTGCAGAGTTGTCTTGCTTGGCATTATACCTCCCTCCCGCCCTGGCTGGCGCGTTAGCTTCCCAGTTGATCTTCGGTCGGGTTCGCGAAGTCACGATCTTCACTTCCCTCTTACTTCTCCAATCCTCTCTCGCTCTTTCGTTGCAGATGATTGGGTACGGATCTGCAGCGATATACTTCGTCTGTTCTTTGCCGCTGGGTGTTTCACTCGTGTTGAACCAGATTTTCGTTTCCGACCCGGAAGAGATCCGACTGTGGACGTACGCGATCTCACAATTGATGCCCTTGATGAGCGGCACGGAACTGTGCGCCACTTTGTTTGACGTTTTCGTCCCCCTCACAGGTAAATTTGTTGCTTCTTCTGGGGGTGACGTGATGATTGACTTGTATCCTCCAGGACGAATTGGACGGGATGCTCCTACTGAACACATCATCGCTTCGATGACAGTTTTAGTTGGGGCTATGGCCTACCCCAGCGTGATAGCTTTATCACATCGGTTCAGTCGACGAACTCTTGTTCGATCGGTTCTGTGCCTATCTTTGTTGTCTGGTGTGGCGATGCTGGTGTTCATGCGGAGGGAGCCATTCGACGAGATGCACCAGAAGAGGTTGTTCGTCATTCACATGGAGAACGTGAGAACTCCTTTCTCTCCCCGTGGTTTCCCTGCCGCTGACTCGCAAGGTTTTTACGTATTAGGTAACAACAAGCGAGAACCACTTGCTCATCGGAAGTGCGGACGCTGCGCCTGGTTATGAAAGTATCACCACCGCTATCACTGAAGGATTTGTCGGAGAAGGCGCGACTGCTTTCGTACCCGTCGTTGATGAAAATAACGGGGACTGGGATGTTTTATACCCTTTCTCCCAGGTACGCGTTTTTGTCCAAAATCCTTCTCGAAATGCGCGTTAATTGACCCTTGCACCGTCAACGAACAGTTCTTGGCGCCGTTTAAGATCGCTTTACCCACCGTTCCCCATTACGAGGCCGCGCAAGCGTCTGCAGCCCCGGCGAGTATCAAGATCACGGCTTTGAACGATGTAGTCGATAAAGAAGCTGGGACGAGGAGATTGACTCTGAAGATTGACCACCCTGAAGTTATCTGGACAGGTGCATAATCCCCCATTACTTTTCCCACCTCACAACAAAGGTTTCTGACTCTGTTACGCGCTCTAGCAATTGCGTTCGACGCACACGTGATCGAATGGACGCTCGACAAGAACCCACCCAACGAATACGCCCGACACCACGTCAAAGAGGCTTCGTTCTATGGAGTCGACACCTGGTCCATCGACCTCGTTTACAAGCTTCCGCCCTCTGCCTCTGAATCACCTCTGCTGAAGATACATTTTTCGGGTATTAAGGAGAAGGCGATGTGGCCGGGCAAGAAGGGTGAAAAGGATAGAGGCGGGAGGGCTATGGCGCTGTTTGAGGATCTGGATGAGTACGTCGAGAGCAAGTTTGGAGGGATGGTCGACGTGTTGTTGATGGGGTGTTTGGGAGGCGTCGTGGCCGTCTGAGGAAACACCCATGCTTTCGCCGCTATCGGTCGTGGGTCGCTTTTGTTTTCTAGATGATGGTGCTGAAAGTTCGAGGTTGCTGGTTTCAACCCTGGAAGTGTCGACTTGCTCTGCTTGTATGCTTGTCCGTGACGTGCTGTGTTCCATTTTATGCTTACCGGTTGCATCGTTCCACATCACATTTCGCATTTTACGACTCTGATGATTATGCGTACTTCTGCAGCATTCCCCCACCGGCTCTTAGGTGATGTTGCCCCTGATCTGACTACTAAATGGTGCTTACGATGATCTCTGGCGGCGAGTCGCCCTGATGATTGAAACGCTTCTGTGTGAGGTGTCCCCCACGGAAATCGTTTCGGAGCGCTCGAGAACGCATACAGCGAAAATGGTTGGCCGGCTCTGGGTGGGTTGAGTGCATGTATAACGAATGATGTTCAGCCACCTGAATATTCAGTCGACTCAAAGCTTTCAGGTTGGCGTCAATCTTCAGCCCGTGGCCCGCGCCGACTGAACTTTTGATTTCAGCCGAAGTTCACTGGATCTAAAGCGCAGTGGTTTTACCAGTGCAGTCAGCCCCGGCCATTCAGAGTCGACGACGTCGCTGCCAGGTGTTTTGGGCAAGATCGCCCAGATCGATCAGAGCCCGGAAGGTTCGGGGCGATAGTTGCATGCTAAATTGCGTGGTGCACTAGCACACGTTTTCTGCCAGGGCGAAGCGCATATCCGACTCATCCCTGTTCGTTCATGGCCATGAGGAGTCACGGCCATACCTCAGTTGTGTTCTTTCCCCAAAAACTCTCGATGAAGTTCACTGTTGCAGCCACTACCCTCATCTCTCTTGCCCCAGCCGTTCTGGGCTTGACCGTAAATGCCCAGTAAGTATGTCGGAAAAGCTCGCAAGGGTTTTTACGAAGACCTCTGTCCGCTGACGCACCGTTGACCACACAGAGGTAACGCTGTCCAGTGTCGTAAGTAACATGACATTAGAAATACTTCACTTGAAGCTGAATGTTTCGTTTGTCTCCGTCGGGTAGAACCCCTTCTGTAAGTCCGTGACCAACAGAATCCATCGCCTTTTCTGACCTTTCCCTCAGCCTTACCTGGTCCGATGGAACCCCCCCTTACTTCCTGACCCTCATCCCTGGTAGGTGTTTTGTTTCAAACCTTGCGGGTTGGGCGGCATCTCAAGGGATCCAAACCTCCAGCTGGCCAAGTCTCCGCTCCTCCGGTAGGTGATGCTCTGGCCCTCAATAAAACCCGTGCTAATGGTGTTTATGCTTTCTGATTCAAGCTCGAGACCTTCCCTACTCAGACCGGCAATGAACTCGCCTGGGTTGTTGATCTAAAATAAGGAGTTATGTTGTGGGTATTTTCGGATCTTCACCTTCCCTTGCGCCATGTAAGGCCATGACCTGACCCTCTCTATCGATAGCAACCTTGCACTCAGGGACAGCACTGGCTCAGTTGCGTACTCCGATCTCATTACCGTCCAGCCCGGCAGCGATACGACCTGTATCAGTGGCTCCAGCCTCAATGTCTCCCCTATCAACACCGCCACGGGGAGTCCCCCAACTGTTCGCCTGTATTTGGTTCTGGTGGAAGGTAATCGCCCCCACCCCCCTCGGTACTAATGTGTATTGACGGAGCTAATCCAGCTCCTTGACAATTCCACGGAGAGTAGTCCTATCCCGAGCGCTGCAATCATTGGCACCTCGACTAGCCCTGGAGACCCTATTGGTGTCTCTTCCAGCGTCTTCGGCATTGCAGGTGTTATCGGTGTCATTCTTGCTTAGTTCCGAGCGGGCGAGCTAAGAGCACGTTCGCTGACGAGGCTACTCAATCGTTGCTTTCGGACGTGCAATATTATACCAGACCTTTTTCACCCTCGAGAGCATCGGTCGCCTTGGTCTCTTATGATACACGGCGAGAAGGATAAAACTAGTAGGGCTATGGCGCTGTGTGAGGATTTGAATGAGTTCGTTGAGGACATATTTGGAGGGATGGTCAATGTTTTGTGGATGGGGCGTCTGGGAGGCGTCACAACCGCTTGAAGAAACCCGTGCTTTTGTGATATTGGTCGTGAGTCGCTTTGTATTCTTGATGATGGTGCTGAAGTCTCAGATTCGAGGTTGCTGCCAGTTCCAACCTCGAGGTATCGACGGGCTCTACTTGTCCCATGACAGTGTTCTTCAGTAGTGGGTCGCCTGAATGATCCCGACCATACCTCTGCGGGGTGATTCTAATCCAGCACTAGCTCGCGTGAAGATAGGCCGTGTGGTGGCCCCATCCAGTTAGCACGAGCTGCTTGTGGCTTTCCACATGCCGAGATCGTTCGCCAGGCATTGGACGGAATTTCACTATCAAACCCTGGCCATCAGGAGCTTTGATTCTGCTTAAAGCATGCAAGGAGGGGGGACTGAGGGGAGGTCAACTGGATGCTTTATTGCGCCGAAGCTGACAGGGGGGAGAAATCTGCCCGCGGGAAAAAAAACCCAGGTCAATCGAGCGTTTTGACATACGGGCTAGCATGTGAACGGAATAGCTTGCGGTAAGACACGAATGTAACCTGATGGATCTATGCAGTTACCTCATACTATGGAACGGTGTCACTCTCCATATAAATCGACCACGGTGTTTCTCGCCTCGTCCAATTTAATCCGTACTATGTTCGAACAGCTTAGCTGTTGCATTTGTCTGATTACTTAGCGTAAGTGGATAGTGGTGCCTTGTGAACGAAACTTTGAGACTCCATCAGAAGGCAGTGGTTATTCCGTTCAATTTTTAATGATCAGGAACAGCTGTAGAATACTGCACCAAGCTCCAGCTGCAGGGCATTGAAAGAGCCAGAGTTAGAGAGCGTGGCAACGTGACATAGAGTCTCGCGAAACGGACGCAAGTTACAGCATGCGCAACAGAAGCCATCGGACACCCAAAACTTGTCTCCCACCATCGTAGCTGGACAAAGTCAGACCCCCCACGAGCAGAGCAGACATGTGAGCACTCCTCCCTCGAGGGTGTTAGTTCGGGCGTCCGACTGTGCAAGGCGATGATAGTATCGAGAAGCGGTTTGCATAGGAGAGTGAGGAAAGTGGGATTTCTCTTCAACGGCGTCGACCTCGATAATATGGTCACGGATTCGTCACGGATTAGGTTTAGACGTGGCACCTGAGCTGGAATCCAGCCGGTTGAAGCTCGGGGAAGGGCATCGCGTCTCACGCTTGGTCGCCTTTGATCGCAGGGGTTAGAAGAGGCTAGAACGGTGACCCTAGGACCCCTAGGACATGTCAGCGCACGTGGCAGACTGCCTGAGGTCCCGCTCAGGGTAGCGTCAGGCTGCCGCCGAGGTATCCTTGCGAATCCAGTATCTCTTGCCTTACCTCCAACGATCTTCGCCCCGCCCGCGGAACTCTGGAAGTAGATTTGCACATGATGCATACCTCCCAAGTCTTACATCATCTCTATTCTCTCGACACCTCTTCTCCTGATTTCTTGCGCTACCTCCACTGCTTGATCCGAAGCGACGAAAAAGACCAGTATTTGACCAGTCTTCAGGGATTGGAGTTGACTCGGCTTGTGGATTTCCTTGATGGGGTTTGTTTCTTCCCTTTACCCCCTTTCCAGCTTACAAAAGAGACTCTACAGACCCTTGGTGTCGCCCCAGTTACTGACGATGTTTTCCGACGATGTATACGCAAACTACGGACCATCTGTAGCCAACACGCAATCCTGCCATCCTCGTACACTATTTCAGGCGCTCTCGTCCGACTTGGTGACGAACCAGTCGACTTTGGCGGGTTTTCCGTTGTATGGGAAGGCACCTACAATGGCAGCAAGGTCTGCATCAAACACCTGAAGGTTTCTGAGCAAAATCGCGGGGCAGTTCAGAAAGTGAGCACTTGGTACCAGCTTTCCTTCTTCCCGCCTACTGAAAATGTCCATGGCCACATAGGCGTTTTACAAGGAGGCGATCATATGGAAAAGGCTGAGACACCCGAATGTTGTCGCTTTCATTGGCGTCAAGCAAAATTCCTTGCAATTTGTCTCAGAGTGGATGCCGAATGGAACTCTGACAGAGTACATCAACAAAAAACCGGGCGCAAACCGGGTTGGCTTGGTGAGACCTGTCCTCGCGATTGATACCTGACTAATAATGCCTTTTGAAGTTGTTAGACGTGGCGGAAGGTCTCAACTATCTTCATGCGAACCACACATCGCACGGAGACTTGAAAGGGGCAGGTCCTCACTCTCGTTGTTTTCAGCCTCATTAATGATCCTTGACTAGCCCAACATTCTCGTCGACGACGACGGTCATGCCTGTTTAACAGATTTCGGCTTTGCCTCAATCGTTCGTGGGTTGAGCTCCATTTTCGTGTCTAAAGTAGAGGGTTATACTGCCAGGTGGGCCGCACCGGAGGTTCTCTGGAGTGGCGGTAAAATCACTCGAGAAGCAGACCTCTTTGCATTTGGCATGGTTGCGGTGGAAGTAGGTCCTTGCGTCTCCCTATATCCAGCGTTGGATGTGAAAAGATGGATGTTTTGCCTGACACTTGGACCCTCTCTTAGGTCTTCACAGGAGACTATCCGTTCGGCCGCAAACTCCCGGATGGAATCGCTACCACGAAGGTTATGGACGGCGAACGGCCCGAGCGTCCGCAAGACCCAGGTTTAACCGACTCGTTATGGAACATGACGCGCGATTGTTGGCAACAAGACCCTGCTCACCGGCCCGCGATAACAAAGGTGGTTGGGATCCTTCGCGAATGGCTAGTAGTATACCTTCTCTGCACGGAACCGCCATCACGACTTAATTTCGCTTCCCGCAGTTACATGCAATGTGCCGTGGACACGGATTTGTTCGGCTCAAATCCACCGCGACCGGTGAAGGCGGTGACGGTGAAGGCAAAGAACATTGATTCCAGTGAATATCCACTTTCCGTTGCTCGCTGTCTACGGCATGAACAATCTACGTATCTAACCGCTCTGCAGCCACGATGCCCCTCGGCTTTTCGAGTGCTTACCGGCGCATCAACAAGATTGCAGTGGTAAAACCGCTCATCATCTCTCCTCCTGGTTCTGATCATTCTATCCTAGGAGCTCGGGAACCGGAAGGATGGGCCGAAGGGAAAACGTTATTCCGAGCTTTTGCAGCTGTGTGCTCGTTGGAACGCAGTCCCAGCGTCGTATGAACTTGGGGGTGTTTTGAAACGGGGAGACCGTCCCGAACGCGTCTCGTGGATGACCGAAATTTGGAAGGGCAGGTACCATGGTGAGGCAGTGACCCTTAAGGTTCTCAGGTTGTCCCAAGACCATCCTGACATAACGAGGGCCCAAGAAGTAAGCTGTCGTACAATCCCCACCACTGGGAGACTCATCGGTCGTTGTGCTGACGGGTGAGTAGCGGTTTTGCACAGGGGCACTTTTGATGAAGCAACTCGCACACGATAACATTCTCCCTTTCTATGGAGTGTCGACGACCACCTCCGACTTCTCCCTAGTGTTTCCTTGGTACAAAAACGGCAACATCATACAATATCTGGAGAAAAATCCACTTACAAATCGATGCGACCTGGCTAGTCAATTCAAGCTAACCATGTGTCCCCACGCTCACATTGATCTTATGAATAGATATTGGGTGCGGTCAGAGGACTGCTCTTTCTGCACTCCAACGAGGTCGTCCACGGTGCTTTGTGGCCAGTACGTAACCCATCATTGTCGTTTATGATGCTTAACACCACAAGCAGAGCCACATATTAATTGATGACGACGGTATTGCTCGATTAACTATGGCCGCACATGACACCTCGAGTATTCACCATGCGCGGATCTTATCGATAGAAGGCTCCAAGGACTCCAACTATATGGCACCGGAAACCCGGCCGCTTCCCAAGTATTACACTGACTATCATCATTCCTCCAATACGATGATAGCGAGCAGTCGGACAATAATGGATAGTTCGATGATAATGGGCAGTTCAACGATGATGGGCAGTTCAACGATGATGGGCAGTTCAACGATGATGAACAGATCGACGATGATGGGCAGCTCCACAATAGTGGGCAGTTCGACTATAATGGGCAGTCTGACAATAGGGGATCGTTCGGGGACAGGGCGTAGCGGAACGATGGAGAGTGATGTGTATGGAATGGCCATGGTCATCTATGAGGCGAGACCCTACCGGTGTATATCATCCTGTCCGAGGGTCGAAGCTCACATCAGTTTCCTAGGTTTTGACAGGGATAGCGCCTCACTGCGAGTATCGCTATCCCGAATTTCTATATGTAGGGGAGGGGGGAATTCCTACACGGCCTCGCGGCGTGGTCGATGGTCTGGTCTGGGAGCTCCTTGAGGACTGCTGGAGCGTGACTCCCCGCGAACGCCCGCCGATCGACGAAGTCTACCGTACCCTCAAACCTCGCCTCAAAACAACCCACACTTCTCGGAGGTGGCCTGCGTCCGGGGAGTTGCCAGGAACATTGGAGTTGCATGTTCAGAGCATATACATTTTGTCCTGTCAGCTAGATCGACCGCGGGTTTATGCCAAGTTCAGGTATGGAAACGAAGAATACGCGACTTCCCTAACGGATGGTCTACCATACAGTCCGTACGAATACACATGGTTTGTGTCCCTCTCGTTTCCCTGCAGCCGCCACTAAGTCACACACAGGGACCGTCCGGAAAACTGGGTGTTAGAAACAGATAAACGATATCATAGGCAGTATGTCACGTTAGAAGTGCTCATCCGGACTGGTCCACTCAAGAGGGACAAAGTTTACGCGACAGGAGGTTTCTCCGTAAGTCTGCAACCACTGCGCGAGTACCAAGACCGTTTACGATCCATGTCTAGCTCATAAATAGCGCCAACAGGAAAATCGCAGTGGCCCTACAGGTGTCGGAGAGCGAATTTGCACAGGTCAAGATCTTAATTATGGCGATGTAGTTAGCTGTCCCCTTGGTATAATTTCACCCATTTCTGAGCTCAGTACTCCCGGCCTCGACAACTTTGCAAATTCACCCCGGATACCGATGAAAACATCGAGTTGACCATGCATATGCGTGGTCCATCGCGACAGTGTTGCTGCAACGGCTCTGAGAGCCATTACCCGATGTCGGTGAGTCCACTGCGCAGTGAGGAAGATTTTGGCACAGTCTGAGTGCGAAGAATCGGAATCAGTTGCTCTGGCTTCCACCAGTAAACCTCGGTTTAGATGTGTTTGTTGTAACCGGGCAATACGCCACCGGCGCGCTCCCCTCTTTCTTCAATTCCTTACGATAATATAGGACCGAAGAATGGTATGTGGACTCGAGCGATAACACCTAAGCCACAGTGAGAAACCACAGCTCTGAATCACACGCGCATCTACAATATCATCCACCTTGGTCTCTTTTCAAGTCACTGGTGGACACGTCCAGCGTAAAGGGTCCAGCGTAAAGAACGGAGAGAGTCGACTAGATCCTGGAGTCCGCGCGCATGGAATTGGGATGGATACGTGCCAACTTTCCTCTTGTGGTTCGGAGATAACAACATCGAGACTTTAGGCTGTAGTTCTGCATCAAATACCTACAGCCAAGACCGAATGAACCCTGGATTAGTTGGGTCCGGCTGCGGTCCAAGGATGCCTGGAATGCAGGAGTGGAGCTCTCCGCCACTTTATCAAAACTTAACCGCCCCCCGAATATAAAATTGGCGGTGCTACCCGAGCTGGGAAAGGTTGTCAGGATGAAGGCAGTTTCTCCCATGTGTCAACCGCACTGGACAGGCCAATAAAAATTGGGGCCCCATGAAATCCACACAAAAGTCACCCAACCTTGTCTCTCTGCCCTGGTAACGCTTTGACGAACAAGCGACGATGGACCCTCACGGGTGAAGGTACGATCTTCCATCAACCAACGTTACGTCGTTACATGGCGGATCGACACAATTTGAAAATGCTTACCTGGAACCAAGGCTAGGATCAGTAACTCCGAACGGTCAGCACTATGACGAGGCGGGCCTTGTCTCATACATCACATTGGAAATGTTGCGCGGAACGCTTGAATCATAAATGTCGGAACGAAACACCAGGGGAACAAGCGTGAAAGAACAAGCCGGATTGAGGTGCGTACACGGGAGATGAAATAATCTCGTCGAGGAGCCACCGCGGATCGCGAGGGAATGGAAATCGAGGGGAGTCGATCTGGTCTCTCAAACGGTTACAGCCACAGTCGCCTTTGGAGTCGTAAAACCGAACATAGCCGGGTTTCCAACAGCAACAGGCCCAAGTTCTGGTCGTTTGGCTTCTGCGCTTGGGATGAGCTGGCCAAGAATGGCTGTGATTCCATGTGGGGCGGCGGGCGCAGTGGAACACGAGGCCTCGGGAGGCGCAATTCGTGTCGTGGGACTACCCGACAATCCCTGAATGACGATCTCCTCACCAGGCCATCATGTCGCTCTGCCTTCTCCCCCACTACACCCCTGGACAAGAGAGATTCGGCGATGAATCCAACGTCCAAGAAAAACCAATCCGGAGGAGATCTCCAAGGAACACGACTAGGGTCTTTCCGGAATAGCAGGAACCGATCAAGGGTGCCCCCAACCCATTCCAGCTGATATTGCAGGCACCGAGATCCATGATATCCATACCGCCCAAGAATTCCGAGCATCACATGCACACCCGAAATCCAGAACCTACGGTCCGCAGCGCAGAGAAGCTGAGCCAGTAGCTCTCGCGTCCATCAATCCGGGTGATGCATTTGTTGCAATCGGGTAACACGACATTGGCTTCGTCCCGTCTTTGACTAGTCTCATACGCCGTCTTGTGCTAGAGCCTATCACCGCATCGCAAGTCGAATCATTGATCCCGTCCCAGGATGATGGTGTCTCGGAACTGACGGAAATAGAGAGTCGGGCACCCTGCGGGATGTTATCACAGTTCCCAACGAAAGGTGCTTCTGGGCGTGTTTGGCATCTGATTGAGTCCGACCTTTCTGGAACTCGTAGATCTTCAGGAATTCCCCGTCGAAACGGCAGCTTACCCCAGTTCTGACCACCCTCGGGCGGCCCAAAAAAGGCGACAAGTTCTGGCACGGGACCTTGGTCTTTTTCTGCAGAGCCACCCAAAACTTGAGCCATTCACGATCTATCTTGCGAGATGCTGGGCTCTTTCTACTACATCTGCATGGCCACTCGTTATACGATCGCCGCAAACCCATCGCGCGGCTGGTTTACCCACGCCATTCCGGAACGAATACACTCAACATCATGGCCGAGTGCGATTCATCACAGTTCCATCGCACCGGGCGGATGGTGCTTTGAATTCTACGTGGCCATCAGTTGACCAGGAAGAAACGCCCCGTTCGGGCGTTCGATTCCCACCTCCGCAAACTTGAAGCTTCATCGACGATAACTTACACCGCTTCTAGGGAACGGAAGAAAACTAATGGACGTTTGCTTTGACTCCTGTACCAGACCCTTAGCCAAACCGGCCTGTCACCTGGTGTGTCGCCCCAGAAGGCGATCAACGCAACCTATTCCCAGTGACGTACACTTTCTGGATGAGGGACCTTGGGCGATCCGTCACTCGACGACTCGGAGCGCATTTCTTGTACATACTTCGCTACCCCGTTCGTGCAGAAGAGCCGTTTGCGGACTGACGACCGGCCAATGCGCAAAGAAAAAAACCTGTGTCTACGATCAAACCTGTCATCGATGACGACGAACGAGGTGTAAAGGAAATCATGGACCACATTTGGCCTTATATCGAATCACCTCAGGATCAAAACAACACGCGACACGTAGGAGCTCGAGTGATGGAAACCAAAGAGACGGTTCCGAACAACCCCTACTGTTCAATACTGCACTGTATGACTATACAGCATGGCGGTATGTATGGGTACGAGCAGAAGCCCATCTTGATGACAAGGGAAGATCAAACGAGGGGTATAAAACAGTATAGAACACTGAGGTCGGAGCAGCTCGCCACAAGCCCGAGTCTTGGGTGATGCTGCGGCACGCTCGCGATTCCACATTCGAACTCGAACGACTCAATAAGCGATGCGCTGACTATATATAAAGTATATGCTGTGTTCCCGGGTCCGGCTACTGTACATTATACAATGGTGCGATACTCATACCCCGTGCACCGAGCAGATTTACAAAGAGGAGCGGGAAGCAACCCGATGTGAGGGGTGCCCTCTCACCCACACCGCCCCCCATAAAAAAAATCACGTCGTCGCAAGGCTAAGAGAGCGCCGCTTTTGCGAAGTTCCCCGATTGGTCTCCGTCGCCGCACCCCCGTCTCGACGACTCCGGGTCCAGCTTGAGCTCTTTCGAATCCAAATCCCGTTTGATTGCGTCCCGCGAGAAGGATAAGGAGATGTGGCCGGTCGATGGCGTTTGGGTGGATGGAGTGTGGATGGAGACGTCCCAGCTTTCTTCTCGCGATTCCCTGTTTTGGAGCGTCATGCCCAACCGGACGATGATCAGACAGAACGAGATTCCGGCCGCTGGTCCGGACTATATAGAAAAGGTGAAGAGGGGGGCGGAGTGAGTACAAACGCATGAGTGTGGTTTGTAGAAAGAAAGCCCGAACGTACTATAGCGAGGAACGTGTACATGAGGTTAGTCTGGGCTAGGAAAGCGAAGAAGCTGAGGGCCACACAGGCTCTAAAAAAATCGGGTACGACCCCTTGGGTGAGTTTTCCTAACTTCTTGATTTATCACGTGAACCAGGCCGCGACTCACGTCCACAGCGCAGCGCTTTCGATGAGCACCTTCATAGCCCGCTATTTAGAAGAGAACAGATTAGCGGAACGATGGTCGGAGAGAGGAGGGATGGGGAAAACCGTTGTGGCGTACCAAGACGACCGAACCCTTGATCCGTATGTTAGCTCTCGTAGTTTCCCGATGCACAAACCATAGTTTGAAACTGATAGCGACTGACGGACGTTGAGCGACAAGAGTTTACCAGCGGCGCAAGAACCCGGCCCACTCACAAGTCATAAAGAGGCTGTTACTTTGTTTTCGGGTTGAGCGTTTTGTTCCTGAAAAGAAAGAAAAAAAGATTGGCCGACTTACAACAGTGTGAGACAGAAGCAGGCTGCACTAAAGTCTTGAAGTAATTTTATGCTGCGAGGTGTTGTGAGGTCCCGAAATTGGTTCACCGTGCAACAGCCGACGGCTATGCGATTTAGAATGAGCGACGAACGTACGCAGCTGAACACGCAGGGGAGGGCAGGGGGAAGGAACTCACCGAACAAAGCGGTTATAGTCACCGAAGGAACGACACACAGAAGGAGATTTTTGTTGTAAACGTGATACATCCTATGCATCTGCCCGCGTCACGCTCCGTCAGCGATCGCTCTTCTGCAAGCCTCACGGCGTTAAAAGGAAAGTAAGCACCATTATAATGTCCCCGACGATGATTTGGAGCTGGAACAGTCCCAGCCGAAAAATCTCCAGAGCGGGATACGGAGGATTCAGATATTGATCGACGGGTTCTCCCTGGGTGGAATGCAAAATCGCTCGCATCGACCGATAGACCGAGAGAACGCAATGCTGGTAGTAAAAGTTGCCCAACAACAGTGTCAGATTCTGATGCGGAAACTTTGAGAGAGGGGTTCCTCCCTTCCCCCGCTTACTGTGGTGATTGTGAGCCCAAAAAAGACGGCGGTGAAGACCATGACTCGGTGGACGCGTCGCCCCTTTGAGTGCTTCTCCCACTGGACGTAACATGCGGCGATGAGGAGGGGAACGAAGATGCCTGAGCGAGGAACGCAATCCGGGACCGGAGGTATATTCAAAAATAAGGGACATCAACCCGGCTGAACGAAACAAGCACCGAGGGGAGGCAGGATATACGCTTACCGTACATCACGCACTCCAAAAACGTTCCTGCGATGAACGCAAACGCGAAACTGATGTTGGACATCTTAGAAAACCGGAGAGCCCCCCACGGCGAGATGGACGGGAAATGTCAGTACTGCAGGAGCTTGGCCTTGCAACGTTCGAAGATGGTCGTTAGCAATGAGAGAGAGGGGGGAGGAGGAGGAGTAGGAGGACGCGGAAGACCATCGGCTTGGGAATTGTAAATCTTCACACATCAAATTAAGTACTCTAGTGCTCGGAGCCAAGGGGATCGAATTAGGAGCAAGCCGCCTGACACGGTAACACCCTGAGCGCTTGAGCCTCATGACCGATTCGGGAAATGCGGTTTATCCGACCTTACCCCGTGCCAAACTCTCTCTTCCGGTTTTCGAATCTAACCTGCAAAAACAGCTTCATCGAGCAATTTCATTGATTTTTAGCATCCGACAACCACCGGGAAGAACCGTAGGTCAATGAAACAGGGCCCTCGGGATCCGAGGAGAGCTCACGAGAAACCCCCCCCCCCCACACACACATATATATAAAGTCACTCGCTCTATGCCGCTTTTGAACGAACGCGCAAATCACGATTCACTTCGCGCCGCACTTCAGCGCTACACTGTGCGGCCATCAGCCAGGGATCCCCTATACGCCACTTGAGAGCTACGGGGTCCGGAGGGTTTAAGAAGCTCCGAGACTACCCTTCACCTAACATCCATGTCACCGTCCTCGTGGACAAGCTTAAGGGTCTTGTCTTGAAACCCGACGAGCGACTTCCCTAAACGCACAAATTCTAAAGTGCAGAGCAATATCTCAAGTAGTGCAGTGCAGGATTCCAACTGTCGTAAACCAGCGGATAGGCGGGGTGGCCCACTGATCCACAGCGGGCATGTAATTCGTGTTCGATTAACTTTTTTTCAAAATGGTGGATCGACGATCGATGAAAAAACAAAGACGTTCCGAACGCGCGAACGCACCCGGCGTCAGGGCGGGGGGAAGGGCTATATATATGTATGCAAAAATCCTGAGTGGCCCATAATATACGCTGGGGGGAGAGAGAGAGTTAAGAAAGTCGAAAGTCGAAAGTTGTGAAAGAGCGTTCTTGAAGACGCCCCTACTAGCACCTACACCATCAGCTGGTGTTTTACCCTGTCGAGTGGGCAGCACTTTCGGTCAAACCTCTTGGCGCTCACAGATTTCTTTTCGGGTAAGTCTCTGAGCAGGGTTTGGAGGGCTATATACGAAATGAGGGCGTCCCGTTGACGGGCCCTCTACCCCACCGTCACGGCTCTCGACAACATCGGATAGGTGCAAGCGCCTCGAAAAACGCGGCCAAAGGTTACCCACCATCCCCCCCTTCTGTCACCCAACGTAGGCAACAAGAGACAAAAACTTCGAAAACACAACCCCTCTCAAACCTGCGGAGATCAACGACGCCAGAAACGCGCGGTCACCAGTTCCGGGTTCGGAATTGTTGAGCCCTTGTACTAAAACTTGTAACTTAATAGATTCGTGCAACCCCATTACAAAAAATACACACATACACATATATTACGGGCGAAAGCTTGCTTTTCGGGGGGGGGGGGGGGGGGGGGGCGTATACATGCCAGGATTAACGAAAAACACCAAGAGAGAGAGAAAAAGAGGAGAGATGCTATCTAAGTTACGGTTACGGATTTACGAGAGTTTGCAGGTTATATAAAGAACACGGCGTGCGCCGTGCATATGCGATATTGTTGTGTGGGGCGTGCGGGCGTTAAGCATTAGTGAGAGGGGGGAGGATGGTACCCAAGGGGGGGAAAGGGGGAAAAAAAACATCATAAAAGAACAAGAGACGAAAGATAATAATTGAAGCGTACACGTGAAGAGAGAGAGAATAACTTAACCGCTCTTACAAACCAGAAATATAAAAAAACAACCCCTTGGATTTAATAAAAAAAGCAGCCACGGAATGCAAAATAAAAAGCAAAGAGGAGAGCCAGAGACCTCCGTGGAGGGGGGCATGGGAGGGGAGGAGGAGGGAAGCTACCTCGCAAACGCGTCCGTTATCCCAAACTGCAACCACGACGCAGAGCTCTCATGGTGGTGGTGTTGATGTTGGTGGTGGTGCTCCCCCGTCGTCGTCCCCCCAGATCCAAACATCGACAGCTGATCGGGCGTCCCAGCTTCCAACGAAAACAAATCCATGGCAGGCGCGTACGACACGAACCCATCCTGGTGGTGACCGGAAAAGATCATCCCGCCGGTGACGGTGGCCGCAGCAGCATCGAACCCAGGATCGGCGTACCCCACGAACGGTGACGGCAAGGAAAGTTTCACGTTCGCAGGGCTCGGAACGGGGAAGCTCGACATCCTAGAAGGAACAGACGACGGCCTCCGACTCGACTTCTTGAACACTTGACCTCTCGTAAAGAGGTACAGATCGTCCTTGTTCTTGTCTTCGTCAAGGTCCGTCCCCACCGGGACACCGAGCATCGGACTATCTGAAGGATCTCCGGATGTCACCGAGTCGCTCACTCTCTGCCTCATCTGAACTATAAAAGGCTGCGCGTATACGAGAAAAAAGGGGAGAGTAATCAATCGGGGGGGAGATCGTTGTTAGGTTTTGATCAAAACTCACCAGCGCCACCCTGGCGTACCACGAGTGATCAGCTCCTCTCTCCAAGATCCTGATCGCGAGATCCAAATCGCTCATCGCGCTAGACGGCATGTTCGGCGCATGTATCGCGATAGATGCCGCGGTTATCTAAGCGTTCCCGAACACCCGGAAGTGGAGGATTTAGCATACCACAGAGAGAGTGAACGATGTGTGCAGATGCTTACAGCGGCGCTGGGAATGTCGACCCACACGTCCCAATGTCTCAAGATGGATTCTGGAGCTTTATCCAGATACCGTGCGGTGGTGCGAATCATAAACGAGGCGGCTTGTTGCGCGGCGAGCACGGATTGGGAATAGACCGACTCGAACGGGTTTTCGGGGTGTTGGAGGAGAGCCATGGCCAGGAACGGACGGTGAATCCACAGCAAAACTGATCATCACGTCAGTATGGCTCTTTCAAACATATCAATCGTACTCAGGACCGAGGCACCGCGAACGGGCGGCAAAGCAATGACGGGAACGTGAGAGAGAACACTCACTAGCTTGCCTCGCATTCGCTCCCAAGATACAGTTCCACTCCATCGCGGACGCGGTAGCGATAGTAAACTGCTCGCCCCCACGTACATCGACCGTCGAGCTCAACTCGCGGATCTTCTTGTCCAACGCGAGCACCGCACCGTAACTCGAGGGCGAGGTCGATCCAATCAACTCCATCAAAGGCCATATGACTTCTTTCGTGACCGAATACTGGAAGGTCGCGACTGGGGAAGGAACCGATGAGAATCTACGGAGGGGACCCCGAGAAAAAGAAGATCGCTTACGTATTTGTTCCGGAGTACGTTCTTCTAGAGTTGGGAGGTAACAGTCTACCCATTTCAGGGACATCGTTGGCGGTCGACCGAGGGATAACGACTGTTGGCCGAGGGAGCCAAGTCAGATGAGCAACACCAACTAAAGGGGGGAATTAAGCACTTACACGAACGCCATCTTGGGACATGAGCTCCCAGAAGAGCCTTCTCCTTTTCTGTACCTGCTGTGGCTCGAGGTTCCATCGGGAAGGTTCACGATCTGAACAACGAAAGGTGAGTTACGATGAGACGAGAGACACAGTGAAGACGACGTACGCAATCCGATCTGAACGCAGGGGGGCGTTAAAAATCGATAATAAAGGGTATGCACGACCACACAGACGCACCTTTTGCGCAACCTTGATAGCCAACGACATCTCCTCCCAAGCGGTCTCCAAGCAGTTCTCGGTCCCAAGGTTCCCATGATAAGACGCAAGCAACGAGATCGCGATCACGGTCTCGACCTCGGTCGACGCAGACACGTTCCGCAGGTCCAAAGCTTTCAACCCCAACTCGCAAAAGGCCTCGGCGCGGGCGTTTCGCGGAGGGAGGGCAGGGTCCATCAAAGATCCAGCGGCGAACACGAAATACAAAACGGCGAGCTTGTGAGGCGAGCTCGTGAGATCGCCCTCGTAAACGAACGGCAGGACGTCGTCCATGAGGTCACCGATTTGGATCGGTTGGAACCTGTACCACTTTTTGTATTGTTCGCAGAGGTGGACGGCTTGAGAGTGTGAGGGTAGAGCACGCCTGAGGTCTGATAACACGTCGTCGGGTAGTTCGGATTGACCGCGCGAGTTGTGGTTCCAGATGTCGTGTGGGGGCAACGTGGACCGACCGGCTGAACTGCTCGACAGCGCTTGCTCAGCAAACGGCTTGGCCTACAACGATTAACCATCGGAACACGGGTGGGTTAGGCGTTCACGACTCACCAGTGCACCAGCAGAGACCCCAAAGTAACTGGAGCCCCCGGTATCAGTGATTGCAAGCGTCCCGAAAGATAGCGTGAACATGTCGTCTCCGTCGCTTTCCTCACTGGTACCACGGCTGCCAGAGCCAAACTTGACAGCGAGCAATTCATCCCGCAAGAGAGGATGACGATCCCCGTGCGGGTCGGAGTTGTGGGAGGATGCCAACGCTTCTTCGAGTTGGCGTATCCGCTGACTCATCTGGGCGATCTGACTGTGTAGCTCCTCCGTGTCTGCCAAAACGAATCTGTGGTAGGGAAGTGGGTCGATCAGATAACGTGTTTTGGGGAGAGGGGAATGTGAGGAATGGGGGACTACTCACCGAGAGCCATGGCCAGCACGCAACGAACCTGATCCCGGGATCCCGTCAGATCATACTTCCGTCTTTTTTCCCATGATAGACTCACCGTTGGGACCTATTCAACAATTGAGACAACATGATGATGAGAAAAAGAAGCAGCAGCGACTCACACAGTGGGACACAACCCCTCCGTACGCATGATCCGCATGGGACCTAACAGTGAAAAAAAACGAGAGATCAGGACTGGGAGGCTCTCAAAGGTGTCGGTAAAGAGAACGAACCTTTCTGTCGCATCGTATCCTACACCTACGGACAAAAGGGATTTATGGGGTAAGAGAGGGAAGGGGAGAGTGAAGCGGTGGCGGTGCGCACCTTCTGCATTCTGCACAGGAGAGCTCGCCTCGGGAGCGCTTCATCTGGACCTCCTCTGGAGGCATGGATTTTAGGATTGAAGAACCTCTCGCATCTGAGCTGGATCGCATGACGGAGTGTTATAGGGGTGGAAAGAAGGGAGAGAGAGTAGAGTGAGGAAGGGGAAGTTGAAACCGGGGATGGGGTGAACCTGCCAAAGATGGGGGACCGCTCTTTATATTCGGCGTCATCATCATCTCGAAGGGGGGGAGACACAGCTCCAATGTGCAATTTACCACAGAACACTTTTGTGGTGGGCGTCTGAGGGTCGAGATGTTGAGGAAAAGAGTCCGGAGGGGAGCCTAACCAAAAAAAGATTTTTGAATCAAAGCGACACCGGTCCAGTTTTGGAACGCCGGAATGATTGTCCAGTCGAACTTGAGTTCTCCGAAATTCGCTGTGGATTACTAATCCACACTCGGCATCTCCGGGAGAGAAGACGTGTAGCTGTGGGAAGAGAGAAGGGGGAGAGGCAGGACAAAAGAGCGAAATGACACCCCCCGGTCGAGGGTGCCCGAGGCAATTGAAGTCTATACCGCAACTCCAAAATAAAAAAACGAAAAATCAGGATCATTCGAAGCCGTATCATTTCTCGTTGCATTACACGGCCCACGCAGCACCACCACGACTGAGTGGCGATGCCCACTTCCCACCCCCGCGGCGTGCCTGGGCACCCCAACACCAACAATCTCAATCATCTGTTCCTACGTTCCGATCTTGGTCTCTAGCTTCTAACCTCTTGACCGTTCCTCTCCCAGCGCTGTATACATATCCCCAGTTCCGGGACTGAGTAGGTCGGAATAACACACGTTGATGGCAGGGTCGTACACCTGCCAGATAACAGACTGTATCTACCCCTCCGCTCGCTTACTACTCGCTATGGCATCCACAGTCTGATTGACAGTCCCAATTGACACGGCCCCGGTCCCGTTCACAGGACTACGAGGCCGTCGCAGCACCGGCACGTGCCACCCCGAGTCCAGTCATCCGCCCAGCCACTCAACAAACGTAGATCCCTCTTACAGTGCAATACACGACCCCCTCGGTGTTCCACCACCATTACCGCCGAGTCACTCATCTGAAGCACGTTACGCAGCCCAGCAAGCGCTAGGGTGGGTGGGAGGGAAAGGCCCACCCTTATGTCCCCTCTTCGTACGCCAAACACAAGCTGGAACTCTCATACCTACCCATGGGCACCTCAAACACAATCTCGCAGATCACGATCTAGACCCCTCCCTTTCACTTCCGCCAAAATCTTATACCCTCCTCCCCCATCCCAAAACAGAATCAAAGGAGCGGAGAGGCCCACCGAGTCACGAGTAACAATGACCAATTGAACTTTTCGAGTGGGTCTTCATCCACATGTGCTTTCGAAGTCTTGGTCAATGGAAGGGGAGGGGGGGGGGAATACAAATCCCCTCACGTGTGTCCAACATCCCATCAAAAATCACTGGAACGATCCGTGACCGCACGAATGTATAGCCGGCATACATTCACTTCTGATAATACAGATGGGGGAGGGGTAGGGAACATGTTACATGATACACCAACGCAGAACACGACAAACGACCACATCGTCGCAGGACAGAACGCTATCATCGCGGGGTGACAGAAACAAGCGCGACCAAAAAACGACACCACCAAAAAGATGAACAGTGCCAAAAAGGCTAAAACGAACGAGAACGAGCGTCCAACAAAAAAACAATCTCTCCTGCCCGCGCGTCTAACTGCGCTCGCGATCGAACAACCATTTGTATGGGGCGGTGCTCACCGCTCTCATGTCACCTTCCTCCCTCGCGACACCGACCATGACATTCAACTCTTGCCCATCCTCTGACACACCAGACTCCATCGGGTTTGCAGCCGGTGAAACCGTTCCCGATCGTGTCGAGTGGGGCGAAAGCGTAGATGAACTAGGCAGTCCATCACCGTCCAACGTTTCAGTCTCATTCATCCCTCCAGAGCTCAATGGGCTCCCAGTCCCGTTCGTCTCGCTCATCGGCGTCCCATCAGAGAGATCCGTTCTCAAACCAGCGGGTACCACCAGAGTAGCAGGCGTAAACACCAAAGTCACGTTCTGAGCCTTGGCAGCAAAGTCCACACCGCTCGGGATCATAGAATCGTTCCCGGTCCCAGTTTCGGTAAGCCCTTGGTCGATCCCGCTCGATTTATAGACCGAAGGTGGCGGTGCGGTGGAGTTTCCAAACTCACCAACGTCGGTGATACTCGTCATGTCACTGCCGAGGGGCGTCTTCGGGTCCACAGTAGCATCAGGTTTCGCCGTAGAGTTCGAGACAGGGTCGTCCAGAACGTCCTCTTCGTCAGTCTCGCCGCCGAACCACATCGGTCGGATCACGCTCGTCGACGGAGTGTACGAAAACACCTGGCTCTTGTGCGGTCCAGTAGGCTCGTCGTAGAAACACTTCTCGACAGAAAGCGGAGCGGGAGCAAGCGGTTCAGGGTCATATGTCGCGCAGTAGCTTTCGATCGACGCAGAGTCAGGGTTGAAAACGGGCACTTTCAATGCGACCGGAACGTCTTCGCCTTCCACTCCAGAACTCGTCGTGTTCAGCGCCACCATGTACAGTTGCGTTTGGTTGTTCTCCGACGCGTTCAGGATAAACGTGCTGTTCCCAAACTCGCTCATCGTGCTGTCGGGTTCAACAAGCACGAGTGACGCGATCCGTTGGCCAGTCTCTGACATTGCCGACTGACTCTGTGTGCAACTTTTAGTAGATGTATGCAAAGGGCGCAAAGAGGGACCGTACCATAATCTCAATCGATCCAGGAACACCCTCGATTCCAGGGTCTCCTCGTTTGGCCTTGGCAAGCATCTTCGAGATCCCATCTCCCTCAATCACAGTCACCCTCTGATCCTGATAGTCATCCGGCACCAAATACTTCTCTTCACCCTCCACGCTATTAATCAAAACCGAGCGGGTATGTCTCCCATGATAAGCCTTGGCCTTATCTGCGTCGTCGGCTGATGCGCTATCGTGATGAGATCGGTACGGTGAGACGTGTTCCCGAGCGCGATCGTGGTGTTGATGATGTCCTGCGTGTGAACTATCTGACTGGTGCTCCTGAGGATGATTGCGTCCTTGATCACGAGCGACTCGAGAACGAGAGTGCACGCTGACATTGTTGTCATCACCCTTCACGATCACTTTCTCTTGGCCGTGACCTCCTTTATGGTGCCCATGTCCGGAGTGATCGTGGTGGTGATGGTCGTCGTGCCTCGGGTCGGGTGAGCGGCGGCCGAGATTGCTGTCCTCCAATAAACGCTTGTCATTTCCTCCAAGCTTCCTCCAACGCTCATGTTGATGGTAGTGGCTAGGAGGAGACCGCCGACCGATATGAACGTCATCGTTATCTCCTTCGATAACCACAACATCCTCAGCGTGCTTGGAGCCGTGATGCTTATCATGATCGTGATGATCGCCGTGGTGGTGGTGGCTGTGACGTGGGTCCGGGTGGGGGTCTGGAGCACGACGGTCGAAAGTGGCGTGGCTGTTCGCTCCGTTGATATGAACGAAAGGTCTCGCCCCGGAAACTTCCAGAGTCGATGGCTGTGCTGACGCGTCGGGCGGTGAGCCCTGGCCCTGCGGTTGATGACCGTTGTGATGCGAGGGGGCTCGCCGCGTTAGGAGGGGAGGCAGGTCTTCAGATGTCAAATCGCGGCGTTCCGAAGCGAAGAAGTCGCGTGGGCTCCGTCTCTGCGTGATTAATGAGACGTGAGCAATCGGTTTGGGATGAGAACGGGTACATACCTTTGGATTGCCTCTAGAGGGGGTCCCGCTCCTGCCCTCAGATTGCTTGCCGGAAGCAGACGTGAGGTGAGCGGGGAGAGGGAGCATGGGGTGATCGCCGTGGGAGAGTGAGGAGCTCGATCGTGGTTCTGAAGAGTCGGAGATGTGGTGTTGGGTGGTGCGGCGCATGGCGATGGCGGCGGCGTCGGTGGGAGGGGCGAGAGAGATGGCGGTCAAAGAAGCCAAGAGGGCGACGAACACGAACTTGGGGGAAAGTAGGACCATCGTTGGAGGATGAAGAAAAGTGAAGCGCGACCAGCGGCAGAGGTGAAGCAGTAGAAGTGATGCGAATTGAGAGAAGGGAAGCGAAGGTAGAGTCACCAGGACTACAGAGAATGTGAAAGTAGACGAGGAACCTGGGAGAGACTGGAGGTGGGCACCGAAGCAGGTTTTAAGTACTTTCGAGAGGGGGCTTGGCGATGTTTAGAGTCTGTTTGAGCGGAACCCCCCTCCCCCTGAATCCATGACGCATAGGCAGACGGGGTGGAGGGGGAGGGGGGGATTTCGCGGTGAGGGGCTGCCAAGAGAACTCGCTGAGGGGGTGAATTGTCCCCGTCGTGACATCAATACCGAATCATCTCCGTCTGCAGGATCCGCTCGCGCCTCTACAGCACGCGATTCCGCGGTTTTTATATAGAGGAGAGGAGAGGCGAAGTCCCTGCTGAATTTCCTGCGCGTGGAGATGGGTTGAACGAGTTTAGAGGCGCGTTTGATGAGGAGTCCAAAAGCGGTGCTGGTCGACTGGCGCCCATTAGAAGCGATGCAGGGGGGAGGGCGTAGCTGCTTCGCCCACATCAAGTCTTCGTCTTTTTGTGCAATTCAAGTTGTTCATCCCCCCCACGATCGCAAAGGAAGCTTCTTTCCAACTTGCAAGGCCGGTCTCAGACGGATCGAACCATTCATGTGACCCTCCGAATCACGCTCAGCTTCAGCCATGACCACAACTTACATCGTCGCCTACCCTCATCCATCATTTGGCCGAGAAGACCGCTGCTGCCGATGCAGAGTAGATGCAGAGACGAATCGGAGAGATATCCTTGACCAGCTTGGACAAGAATACGTAAGGCCGGAGTACATTGAAGATTTAAGAGAGGCCACCCTCTGGAAGGCAAGCAACTTGTCTGTCAATATGTAACCGGTGTATACCTCTTACCACAATTACAGGCCAGTGACCTCAGCCAAGCAGACGTGTGCGATGGCTCCACGCAAAAAATCTACGAGTGGATCAACCGGGCAGTCGAAGACGCCCAGATTCCCAGGCGCAATGCTATAGTGGAATTATTTCCTCAAGGCCCACATGTCAAATCGCTTAAGATGGTTGACATTGTGGTCGTTACCCCAGACAGTGCGTCTCCACATCCGAACCTGAATCCCTCTCTAACTGGTCGTCCCACAGTCACCGAAGCTTTGGGTAGGTACTTGGGTAAATTTAACTACGTCACGGGTAGAGTCTTCCCAACCTTGTATTCCTGGATACGTGTGTTCATTCTCTACAGCGCGAAATGCAACATGCAGCGGCATCCAACGTGGCCTTTCGCCATCTGATTCCGTCAAGAGCTCCGCTGCAGTCAAGGAAACCTCGAACGACCCTGACGGACCGCGATATGGAAGACCTTCCCACCGCTTTGGTCCACCCATAGCCCTTTTCAGTCCGCCGCTGGCGCTTTTGAAACACCAACTCGACCACCTCGAGCTGCTTACCCCGGATCCCCGCACGTTGGATAATGCCTTTAAATTTGTTACCCAGTCCGCTGATTTTTACGAAAACGAAAACGACAGGGAAAGAGCTTTAAATCCCATCCTGAAAAATCTCCTTCCAGACGACACTAGGTGGCAAACGTTGACTGGTGGAAAAGTCAAGCAGGGTGGTGTTCGGGCTGCCTCATTTATCTATCTGATCTTCGAGCTGAAGAATGAACAAGGGCTCGGTGGTGACCCATTTCTGCAGGGTCTAGTCTCGTATGGAAAGATCGTTACCCAAGACAAGGTCTGTTCGACTCCGTTTCCTCGTTCAACTTGCCTCAGACTCACATCACACAGTATGCTCGATACCGAAAGTTCTCCAACCTACCTGCCATTATACTGGCCATCGCGGGGAATCGCCTCGTCGTGTCGGCCGCCATTTTCACCGACAAAGTATACGCCGAAGAGTTGCTCTCCGTCACGCTTCGGCTCGGGCCCCACGGGTCAGCTAATGTCTTGCGCGTTGGGCGGGTGTTCATGGCGATAAACCAAGCTATGGAACGCCTCGACGGCCTGTACGTAAAGCTACAGTTCGCCTCTCACTCACCCCCCCCCCCGCAGACGGTAGCACTGTGGCCACGCCCCACGGTCCATCCATCCGAGACCCAGTCCATCCCGAACCTCGAGTTTTTTGCCAAAGTCGATCGCGCTACTGGGAGGCCACTCTTGGAGATCGATGAAGACAATGAACACCACGCGATGTATCTCGCGCGGATGCAGGTCAAGACTTCGACTCAGGCTAAGGGATCCACTCATGAAGTCTTCGTCAAATTTTCCCCCAATTACAACGAAGCCGCTCATCGATTGCTTGCCGGTCAGAAGCCACCGCTGGCGCCAGCTCTCCACTTTTGTGCGCGCGTCATCGGTGACATGTATATGGTCGTTATGGAGTACATCCCGGAGTCGAGGGGTCGTTCCGCCGACGTACCGGTTCATGGTCCCTCCTTTCCACCGAATCTACTTCGAGTTGTCGAGCAGGAAGTTCTCAAGGCTCTCCGTTTGCTTCATGAACAACAATGGGTTTTTGGTGACCTTCGAGAACCGAATTTGCTGTATTTGCCGGAATCGGGTGGTCGGATTCTGCTCGTTGATTTTGATAATGTGGGTCGAGACGGGGAAGCGACTTACTCTGCTTGTCTGAACCCCGAGGCAGGGTTCGCCCCCGGCGTGGAAAGAGGGCAGGTTATGAAAAAGGAACATGATTTTGGGAATCTTCAGATGACGTTGAAGAGGATCCGCTTTGCGTTGGCCCGGGCGTGATTTACTTTCCAATCTTCTACGGTTGTGTTACTGGTCCTTGTGACAAAAGGATGGTTGAATACGATTACGGGTTACTCCTTAAACACCATTATGCGGTTTCAGACTCGAAAACGGTGATGCTCGTAACTGTTGAGCACTATAATCTCGTTTCGACTCGTAAATCTCCTTCCCTTCGCACAATGCACTAGCAGAAAGAAAAACGCTCCGTGCGTCTGAGAGCGATGCTCAACCACGAGCAGCTGGTCGAGGGGTTTGATAAACATGTCGGCTGACGCCTTGCAACCTCTCTCACCTTTCTCCACGTGCTTTTGTCACTGGGGTTTCGCCAGGACACAAGCGTTCGGTGTCCTTCTGGCTGACCGACCCTGATTCGCAATCCCCAGCGCTGGAGAGTGACGCCCGGTAAGAAATTCGTTGACCGGCAGTGACCGGTAGCGATCCTGGTCGATGAAATTGACTCCTCGCGATCCTCAAAGACATCCAGCGATTTGAGCGCTATTTTATCGTATTCGAACATGTATTTTCGCGTAGCATTTTCTAACAATCACGAATATTCTCATATTTCCGGAGTGAGGCGACCGAAAAAAAAACCCCCAAGTCCAAGAGACTATCCGAGTCGGTACGCCCATGCAAGTTCATCGTCCCTCGTATTGTCCCCGCAAGATTGATAACCTGTCGAGCCTAGGATAGATCAATGGTAAAACAAAAGCACCCGTTTTGTCCGTCCGAAGGCAACGAACGGTCCCTGGTGCGAGGAGGTCGAAATAAAATTCACACCTGGGGATGTCGATATTTATTTGCACGCGACCAACCAAACCCGGAGACGACAAGACCTTTGTCGAGCAGCTGAGCGTGTTAATTGGGCCTACTGCGATAACATTCAATGCCTCTCCCTGTACCTCCCGTGTCTAAACTAAGTCCTCCTCACCTACGAACTTGATTCAGTCCAACCACAATACCCGTTTTGGAAGCAAGTTGTGGGGACCGGCAACCCTCAGCCAAATTTGCTTCCGACGTGTGCCGTTGTCGGACCCCTGGATTAATCATGATTTATTTACTATTTTTCGCACAATTAATTGTCACGAACACGTGACATAGTAGCCAAGATCGCACAGGTAATTCAAGACATTGGTCTTATTCGTAAACGTAATAGTACAAAAGCAACTAATAAGAACTACAAAATCAAACAAGAACAAACGGGTCCACGTCGCAAGTACAGTCCTGAGGAAGCGGGCAACGATGAGCGAAGTGATGAGGGTTGTATACACTCTCAGGACAATACGAGTATGCTAGCGTCACCGGATCTTGCCAACACTCTCTACATCCCAACACATCATGATAGAGACTATCATGCATCTCCCGCTTCACGTCCGACAAGGCTGCGCTCACTAAGGCGAACCCATAGCGGTCTTGGAGACCCGCCACTTCCACCTTCAACTTCATCCGAACCTGACGTGACTTGTCGGAGGGACAACAACGTTGACCAGAACGAGTCATCGGACTCTTGCGGTTCTTCTTCCTCTGGGACCTCTCCACCATCTGACAGACTGGGGCAGGACTCCAGGGAGGGGATGGAGGGAGAGGAACGCCCTGATCCTGGCGGTGGCGAAGGGATGACTGGGGACTTGCAAGGGGGGTCGGTGCAATAAGCCCCGCGACATTGGTGTCCGAAATATCGGAAGAGAGATGCCTGGAAAGGTCCCCAATGTTCCAAAGCAAAATGAGAGAAGTCATCATTCCAACTGTTCATGATGACGTACATAAGGTCCACCCGTTTCTCCAATTTCGCAATCCTATCCTCCCTATCCCTCTCCAGGGCGTCCAATAAGAGAACGGCTCCAGGGTGTGGAGCCTGAACCGGAGGCCTAGAAAGTCTGGGGTCTTCGTACCCAGCTTGTTCCCAGAACTCGGCGGGAGCATTATGGGCGGTAAGGAAGTTGATGGTGACCTGGTTGTCGTGAGCGATGTTGGCAGGGGAGTCATATAAGTGTTGCTCCACGTCGTAGGGAGCATCCGCCTCGAAGGACGGAGTAAAGGGGGTGGCGGCAGCGCTGAGCACGGCGGTGTTGGCGACAAAGGCAGACATAATGGTGGTGGAGGTTTTAGAGGAAAGAGTAGTACTGGTGTTTGGTGGGAGTGGAAAAGAGACGATGAGGGGAACAATCATTAATTCCCCTGGCTTAAATACATCCTGACTCAAAGAGCAACCGGAAAGGGAAAACAATAACCCATCATCCATTGAAGTCCTAATTAGGGTAAATCAACCCTCAGCCCCGATCGCGATCCCATCAAACCCTGAGAAATCCCCATCGATCATGAGAAATCCCCACCGTGCTTCTATTACTACCATTGATCCAGAGAAATCCCCATCAATCATGGGAATTCCCCACCACGCTTCTATTACTACCATGAAACACGAGAAATCCCCGATGCTTCCATCGACTCGCATCTCAACCGCTCCCGTTGACCCGCTGTCTATTCGCGCGACCTTCGAATCTAGTGCTAGTCCCCAGTCCCTACCTCCCTACCCCGCTAGCTACTGACTACGCGAGCCGACGACCCCTCGATCGGTCACAGGAGGGTCACGCCCACTTGACGCCCCGATCATCGAACCGTTCCCGCGATCCCTTCGACGCGCGTCATCGCACGCTGTTTCTGCCTCCGTGGCCGTCCTCCCCGAACGGCACGTGATGTTGCGATCGGCCGATGTCTCCCGATCCCTTATCTCGCCGAGATGACGTGTCCCCTCCCTCGGTCCGGTTCCCTTCAGTCCATACACGTGTCGACTCGTTCCCTCTCGCTCGCCAATCATCTTCAACTGCTCCCGCTCTCCCGCCCGGTTACGATCTTTTGATCTCGAACCCGTAGACTTCCCCTTTCGGTCCTGTTTCTCACGATCGCTCCATCCTCTCGGTAAGACCTGTCCCAGCCTCGTTCCGGCCTCCCGATGAACCGTTTGTCTCCCTACCCTGCATCGGACTCTCGTTTATCCCCTTCTATCTACCTGTTCTTATTCTCCCACCGTTTCTCCATTTGTTCGCTACTTTTCCCATCTCTTTCGCGTAGATCGCACTGTCTTTACCTATAAATACCCTGTACTAGCTAGTTGAACGACCAAGAAACCCCTGGGCCTCTTCACACCTCTTCTCCCTTCTGCTTGAACGACCTGATCATCGAAAACCTCCAGCTCCTCGCTCTGACATCGATTCCACTAGCCCCATAGTTCCAATAGACCCCTAGCCTACTAGCCCATCGCCCACTAGCCCCTTAGCCCATCGTCATCGTCTAGCAGGAGTTTGCTAGTACGGAGTTCTCCCTTCTCATCCCGACAACGTCGCGACCTACCGTGGTTCCCTCTCCTCTGCCTAGCTTCTCTCCCCTTCCCGACCTCTGCACAACCGGTGACCCCTCACCCCCACTCCTGCTATTCTGGTCGTGTCCCGACTCCACCCGGATAGTAGCAGTTCACCGTACTAGTATTACCATTTGTCGTTCTAAGACCCCTCATTCTGACTCATCTATCCTACCCTAAACTACGCACAGACCATGTTGACTCCTGTTTGGCTCGTTGTAGAATAATGACTCCTGTAGAGGATCGGGTATATAAGGAAGAGCGTTCGCTCCTTTCTTTTCCCCATTCTCAATCTCTTCTGTACCTCCCTACCCACAACGTGAATAAACAAAGTAAGCTGAGGAATTCTCCTCACGTTTTACTCTCTCTAACTCATCCAAGCAGGAATTCTCCTGCCAGTGTATGTTCAGTTCCCCAAATCCCTTTCCATCTACTAGTCCAGTCCAACGACCAACCGTCCCTGACGCCAGGAGGTCTATCTGGGAGTATAAACTCATCAGAAGTCTCCAAGTAAACCGAACAGCCGGTCTACTCACCCATTTCCCATACTATCGTCCCTTTTCTGCCCTCGACGCAGGAGTCACCACTCCCCCTTTCCTCTTAGGTGCAGATCATCAGTTTCTCTGGAACTCGGACCTCACTGAGAGCGTTCTAGCAACAGTCTACTTCAGCGTTAGCCCCGCCTTTTACTTCCCTTCTCCAAAAGTTCATCTCACCACCAACGTTCATACTCACTGCCCTGCTCTCATCGTCCTTTGGTGGGATATTCCAACTGAATTGCCTTATTCAATTATAGAATACCTCGTTCACTTCGAAGAACTCAGCGGTCAAGACTTCGAACCGTTCGTACAACAGTTAGAACAATTCTGCCAGGACTATCACTCGCCTGTCCATCCCTATCAAACAGAGTCACCCCTCTTGCTCGACATTCCCCCTCCTCTCGTCTCTACACCCGGAACCCCCTTCAAAACTCGACCCGATACTCCACACCCATCCGCTAATCCTCTAGCGCCCCACAAACAGTAAGCAGGCCTACAACCCTGACATTAATAGTGTACTTACAGCCCAAGCAGGAATATTTTATGGATAATTGTTTATTCATTTGATAAGATAAGGACAATAGATAAGATAAGAGATAAGATAAGCCTGGAAAATCATGGAAAATCATGGAATTCCTTGGAGCCTACTGGAGAACACCGGAACGTATTAGAAGGTAATGGAACATTCTAGAAGGTGACGGAATGTCACAGATGTGACCACTGGTCACCCAAAGGAACAAGACGGAATGCCATGGAACATGATGGAATGTTATGGAATAATGTGGAATGCGTTGGAATGTTCTGGGACATTCTCCTGTAAATTAGTATATATAGACCTCAACCACACTTCTAAGGGATAGTCAGTTCACCCCACCAGGACAGCAGCTCACCCACTACTCAAGGAAAATCACCAACAGCTCAGTCTTCACCTAGACTGAGGCTCTCTTTGCTAGTTTTCCCCCACAACTTTTCATCTACCCCCTACCCCTTAGGACTGATTGGTTGAGTGATTTTGAGTAATCACATACCACTTTCAGCCTCATCCTCTGTGTGAAGAAGCACTAAGTCAGAAGTACTGATCAAGCCTAGCACACTTGTGACGTTGGAGTTTTTGGTGTCTGTATTGCTGAAGTCTGATACTTTAGGCAGATAGCCCTCCACTTCAGAAGAGTGTTTGTCTAGGTAACAGCCAGATTTAGCAAGTACCACAAAGGTCTCCAACATATTCTACGACATATCATTTTATCCCAAGTTTATTTGAAGTTATATTTGTTTGACGCACTAGGTGTCATCTGTAGCAAGTTTAAGGTATCTGACATACCTCTATAAGCTCTACGACATATCTTGTCACTTTTACGACATATCAAGCACAGCCTCAGGTGTAAGTGTGCACCTTCCTTATTTGGTTTAGCTTCACGACACAGCCTCGACACAGCTTTAGGTACAGCCTAAGGACAGGACTATTACACAGCCTCAAGCACAGCCTCAAGGCCCATCCTTGAGTCAGGAACCCCATTCCTATCAGAACATAGATTCCCACGGTGAAGTTAGGTGTCTAATCAGAGTGTACAGAGCCCCTGAGTGATAACATTACTGATTCCCTAAGAAGAATTACTGAGGGACACACTACTAGTAGATCCCCAGCGAACTCATCAGGACCAAGAGCCGGAAAGAGGAACCCCGCTCTACCCTGTGGAGTTGTTAGTCGAGTTCATTGACTAATCAACCAGCCTGCTTGGTTTCTATACTCTAGTCTCTAAGCAAACCAAAGGGTGTTAGTTATCTTCCGTATAGGAAATAACACTACACTCCCCACGAACCCGACAGCGTACATGAGAGATCCTACAGCCTCGTGATACGGCACATTCTTCATTTCCTCGAACTGGTTAGGAGTGGATGGGGACTGGTTCGTCGTAAGAAGGGCGTGTGGGTCGATTGGCATCGTGAGAGGAGGTGCATCAACAAGGTTGAACCGTTTGATGAGAGAGTCGATATAGGCCGTCTGAGACAGCGAGATTGTTCTCAATTCCCTATCACGGTCAACTTTTATCCCGAGAATCCAGGCTAGTTCCCCTAGATCGGACATCTCGAAGTGCTTCCCGAGAGCCGCCTTGAACTGGGTCATCCGTGCAACGGGGGTGGCAGCGATCGCAAAGTCGTCAGTGGAAGAGCAGACAATGGTCGTCCCACCGTTGTCATGTGAGAAGAACACTCCGTGGTCCACGGCGGATCGAGTTAGGCCCAGATTGTCGAAAGCAGAAGAGAGAGTTTTATGCCATAAGTTACCGCTCTGGCGTAATCCGTAGAGACCCCAATTGACTTTAGCTACCTTTCCTTTTTGGGTGTATCCGGGAGGAAGGCGCATATAGACGGGAGTGTCGATAGGGCTGTTCAGGTACGCCGACTTGACGTCCATCTGATGCAGTTCCCAATCTTCGGATGCAGCAAGGGCGATGACCGTACGTATGGAGGATAGTCGAGCGACAGGAGCAAAGGTGTCCTGGAAATCGACACCGTACATCTGGGTAAAGCCTTGAGCAACGAGCCGGGCCCGATACTTAAGGATCTTCCCATTCGAGTCTCGCTTGATGCGGAAAACCCAGCGGTGTCACGAACGCGTGACATGGTAGCCAAGATTGCACAGATAATCAAAGACATTGGTCTTATTCGAACTACTAGAAGTACAAATGGAGCTAGTAACGATCGCAAATCTAAACCAAGACAAACGGATCTACGTCACAAGCACAGTCCTGAGCAAACGGGCAACGGTGAGCAAAATGATGAGGGTTGTGTATACTCTCAGGACAATACAAATACGCCAGCGTCACCGGATCCTGCCAACAGTCCCGACACCCCAACACATCATGATACAAACTATCATGCATCTCTCGCTTCACGTCCGACAAGGCTGCGCTCACTAATGCGAACCCATAGCGGTCTTGGAGACCCGCCACTTCCACCTTCAACTTCATCCGGACCTGACGTGACTTGTCGGAGGGACAACAACGTTGACCAGAACGAGTCATCGGACTCTTGCGGGTCTTCTTCTTCTGGGACCTCTCCACCATCTGGCGAACTGGGGCAGGACTCCAGGGAGGGGATGGAGGGAGAGGAACGCCCTGATCCTGGCGGTGGCAAAGGGATGACTGGGGACTTGCAAGGGGGGTCGGTGCAATAAGCCCCGTGGCATTGATGTCCGAAGTATCGGAAGAGAGATGCCTGGAAAGGTCCCCAATGTTCCAAAGCAAAGTGAGAGAAGTCATCATTCAAGCTATTCATGATGACGTACATGAGATCCACGCGCTTCTCCAATTTCGCAATCCGGTCCTCCCGCTCCCTCTCCATGGCGTCCAACAGAAGGACGGCTCCAGGGTGCCTAGCCTCAACCTGAGGTCTAGCAAGTCGGGGGTCTTCATACCCGGCCTGTTCCCAGAATTCGGCAGGAGCGTTGTGAGCGGTCAAGAAGCCTACCGCCACCTGATTGTCATGGGCGATGTTGGCGGGGGTGTCGTACAAGTGTTGCTCCACATTGTAAGGAGCATCCGTCTCAAAGGACGGAGTAAAGGGAGTGGCGGCAGCGTTAAGCACGGCGTTGCTGGCGACGAAGGCAGACATGGTAAGATAAGATGTATGGGAGAGAGTAGTGGTCGATTTGGTGGGAGTGGAGAAGAGACGATGAGGGGAACGATCATTAATCCCCCTGACTTAAATACATCCTGACTCAAAGAAAACCAAAAGGGGAAAACAATAACCTATTATCCATTAACATCCTCATTAGGATAAACGAACCCTCAGCCCCAATCGCGATCCCATCAATTCAGAAAGTCCCCATTGATCATGGGAAATCCCCATCCATCTTCTATTGCTACCGTGAAACGAGAGAAGTTCCCACCGATCGCGAGAAATCCCCACCAGTCTTCTATTACCACCGTCGATCGAGAGAAATCCCCATTATGCTCCTAATGACCCCGTCACTATTGTTCCCTTATTTCATTTCGTCATTTGTCGTTCCAAAGTCCCACTCCCCTAACTCGTCCAACCTACCCTAAACTACGCACAGACCATGTTGACTCATGTTTGACTCATTGTAAAATAGTGACTCCTGTAAAGGATTGGGTATATAAGGAAGGGCGTTCGCTCCTTTCTCTTCCCCATTCTCAATCTCTTCTGTACTCCTCTACCCACAACTTGAATAAAAGTAAGCTGAGGAATTCTCCTCACGCCTTGCCTTTTCTAACTCATTTCAGCAGGAATCCTCCTGCTAGTGTATGTTCAGTGCTCCCAATCCCTTCCCCTCTACAAGCCCAGTCCAGCGACCAGTTGTCCCTGACGCCAGGAGATCTATCTGGGAGTATAAACTCATCAGGAGTCTTCAAGTAAACCGAACCACCGGTTTACTCACCCATTTTCCTTACTATCGACCCTTTGCAGCTCTCGACGCTGGAGTCACAACTCCCCCATTTCTCCTAGGAGCAGATCATCAATTCCTTTGGAATTCGGATCTCACTGAGAGCGTCCTTGCGACCGTCTACTTCAGTATCAGCCCAGCTTTCTACTTTCCCTCCCCACGTATTCATCTTACCACTAACATCCACACCCATTCCCCCGCTATCATTGTCCTTTGGTGGGAGATCCCAACTGAATTACCTTATTCGGTTATAGAATACCTCGTCAACTTCGAACGCCTTAGCGATCAAGACTTCGAACCTTTTGTGCAGCAACTCAATCAGTTCTGCCAAGACTACCACTCACCCGTTCACCCTTATCAGACGGAGTCACCCCTCTCTCTGGATATTCCTCCTCCCCTCGTCTCCACACCCGGAACCCCCTTCAAAACTAGACCCGACACCCCTCATCCGTCCGCTAATCCTCTAGCGCCCCATAAACAGTAAGCAGGCCCACAACCCTGACAAGCGGCTCCCAACGATGTTGGCATCAGCAGGTTCAGCGACAATGTCCCAGACGCTGTACTTCCTCATGAGTGACATCTCCTCTTCCATAGCTTTCTCCCATTCCGGCCAGTCAGGACGAGCCATGGCCTGCGCCAAGGTCTTCGGATCATCATCAGGTGTTCCGTCTTTGATCTGAACGGCCATTGCAGATTCAATAGCACGGATCTCGGGATTGAGTGACGTCAGTGTCTCGTCCTCCTCGTTGATGACCGTAAGTCCAGGCGG
Source organism: Thelephora terrestris (assembly GCA_015956445.1). NCBI lineage: Eukaryota > Fungi > Basidiomycota > Agaricomycetes > Thelephorales > Thelephoraceae > Thelephora > Thelephora terrestris. Next base: position 648,775 of record WIUZ02000020.1, on the reverse strand, counting down.
TGCCCGAGAACCTTTCGGAGGCCTTAGCTTTCCTCGAGTCGTAGTGTCGTCCGTTTCAGTCGAAACATAACGTTTGGTCGGCCTCCGGACTCGCGAGGATTGCCTGACAGAGGGAGTGACACTTTGGATGGACTCGTCGGATGCGGGAGCTGGCGCGGTGATCTGCGTGGGGCCCTCGTGATCGTGATCCTGGGCAGTGTCCTCGGTCTCGTCCTCATCTGATGGAAGTGGGATATTGGTGGGGGAGATGTCGTTTAGAGCTTCAGATGGAGAGGGGTTGCGGTGGTTTGAAGGAGGTTGGACAGGTTTCGGTTGGTTCTTCGTGGTGGACGCCTCAGGTAGGAAGACAACTTCGTTATCCGTCGGTCTGTCCTCGAAGATGAGGTCGCGTTCGACACCGATCGTGCGAGAGTCGGTCCAGTAGATACGGCAGCCTTTGCTTTCATCGTCATAGCCAACAAAGTGTCCTTCTCGCCCCCTCGGGTCAAGCTTCCCGGCTGTGAGGCTGCAAACCCAAACTCGTGATCCCCACAAATGAATCCCACCTATCTCCGGTTTAGCACCATAAAGGACCTCATAGGGAGTGCGTCCATCCAAGTGGTGGGTTGTGGTTCGATTCCTGATCCACATGGAGAATTGCATGGCCTCCTTCCAAAGGAACTTCGGCAGCCCCGAGTCAATGAGTAGAGCACGAGCGTGTGCAACCAAGACGCCATTGCAGCGCTCAGCGATCCCGTTCGACTGCGGAGAGTCATGCACAGTCAGCCGTCGAACGGTCCCTCGCTCACGGAGATACTCGGTGAATTTGTTGCTCGTGTCCTCGCCCCCTCGATCAGACTGCAGGCACCTGACGCGTCGATCAAATTGGACCAGGAGCCAAGACTCAAAGTGCTTGTACTCCTTAAAAGACTTGTCTTTGGCACGTAGGAACCCAACAATCCCAAAACGGGAACATTCGTCGATGAACGTGATCGCGTAGTGACTACCTCCGAGCGCGGTGACCTGCGCGGGTCCCCATAGATCAGAGTGGATGACGTCGCCGATTTCCTGAGCAGGATGTGCGCGCAACTTCGGGAAGGGGTGACGTCTGATTTTTGCAAGTGCACAGACTTTGCAAAATTCAACGTTGCGATCTTGAAGCGTTACACCCGTGAGGATATTCTTGTCTACGAGGTTGATGACGGCGGCAGGAGAAATGTGGCCAAGGCAACGGTGCAGGTCCATCAGTGAGACGGCCGTAAGTGCGTGAGTGCCTGGGAGCAGGCTTACGCCATTCTCCAGGGCTTTGGTCGTTCTCTTAATACTCCAGAGGCCGTTTCGAGTGGGAACCCTGCCAATGACAGCATCGTCATTCCCCTGATCCAGGATGTAGAGATCCCCATCCCGAATGAGGGTAGAGTAGCCAGCCCTATCAGCACGACTCAGGGAGATCAAAGTGAACCCAATGGTCGGTGCATACAGAACGTCACGGAGGGTAACAGTGGTAGAGTCGTTGCCGTTCGGTATGGCGATCTGAATGGATCCCTTGCCAATGGCTTCAAACGTTCGGGAGTCGGCACCTGAGATCGGCCGAGGGTTGATGGGACAGAAGTCAGTGAAGGCCTCACGATAGGGAGACATATGGCAGCTGGCACTGCTGTCGTAGATTTTGATGCATTCGAGTGGGCTGGCGGTGCAAAGACCAGCGTCAGTGACACTCAAGGAGGTAGCCACGGTAAAGGCGTGCTCTTCAGAGACGTCCTCTTCCTCGTGAACAACATTCGCCCGCATGACCTGCTGAGTGTTCCTTCCTTCCTGGCTTCTACTTCTCCTCTGTCCACTAGATTGGCTGTTCGCCTGGTAATAAGAGGGTGGGTTCTGCCCGTAAAGCGGCCTACCAACCGATCGACACTCGACAAACTCGTGGTTGTGGCGGTAGTGGCACTTCTGGTTGGTGCAGATGTCTGGCTTTTTGGCCTTCCTCTGATTATTGCCCCTCGACGACAGTCACTGAGGGTTAGAGAAGAGAGCGGTGGAGGTATAATAAGTTCCGTTCAAAATCTGGCGACGGGACTGTTCTTCCTGGACAACAGAGACAAGGAGATCGGTGGTGACTTCCTTGCTAACAGCGATGGCGGCGGAATAGGCAGCGGAGATGATGTTGTCGTAGGAGGGAGGGAGGGAGTTTGTGATAATTGATGTGAAGTCAATTTCCTCAATGAGCTTCCCTGTTGCGGCCAGTTCCTCACGAAGTTTGATCATCTTTGTGAAGTGTTCTCTGATGTCATCCATTTCCGAACAGCGTTGATTGTGGAGGTTGTGATACATCTCAACAGCAAATCGTTTGGTTTTCGCCTCGTGTTCGGTGCAAATCACTTTCCAGAGACTGCTTGCGGTGGTACAGTTGATGGTTTTGATAAAGAGTGAATCAGGAATGGTCGAGGTGATGAAGTGCTTGACTTCGGCGTCCGACTGGTCAAATTCCTGATATTTCTCGGAAGCAGTAGCGAACGTATCAGTTTCCTCGGTGGTTGGATTGTCACCAAGGGGTTCCGGTTTGACGGGACGTGCGACGGAGTCATCCAACAAATGGGATAGCTTCTTCGCATGGATCAAGATCAGGGTGCGGTTCTTCCAGACGATCCAGTTAGAACCATTGACGGCAAGTTTGGGGATAGTCGTCGTGGTTTGGGAAGTAGCGGGATAAGATGTGGATGACATGTCAGCCGGGCTCATAACCTATCGAGCCGGATAATTGAGTGATCGGGGAGTAAAATCCAACAGGTGCGCAATAGCGCGAGCTAGATAACTAGAAAGCAAGTAGACAGACGAGCTCAGTGCGCGAAGTGGAGGAGCGAACACTGAGGGAAATAAGAAAATACAGGCTACATCTTATATCAAACAAGGACAAAAGGAAGCAGTGAAGACAAGATGTGCGGGTCTCAATCATAGAGACAAAAAGTGTCAAACATAAGGCGCGAGAACAAAGTAGAAGTGAATGTGAATCGCATAAGGGCGAGAGCGGATCGGATCGAAGTGGGTCGACTTGAAACAAGAAAATAAAAGAAAAATATCATGACAGAACCCTCTTGGAAGCACAGGGATAGGACACCCGCTTGAGAGTTGGATGAGCGACATCTGGATGGCATGGCCCCTGGCCCGACGGATCGAGTGAGTAGTGTTCACGTGACCCGCTGAATCACGCTCAGCTTCAACCATGACCGTAACTTACATCGTCGCCTACCCTCATCCATCACTTAACCAAGAAGACCGCTGCTGCCGATGCAGAGTAGATGCAGAGACGGATCGGAGAGATATCCTTGACCAGCTTGAAAAAGAATATACAGATCCAGAGTATATTGAAGATTTCAAAAAGGCCACCCTCTGGAAGGCAAGCAGCTTGTCTGTCAATAAGCGGTGCATACCTCTGACCACAATTACAGGCCAGTGACCTCAGCCAAGCAGACGTGTGCGATGGCTCCACGCAAAAAATCTACGAGTGGATCAACCGGGCAGCCGAAGACGCCCAGATTTCCAGGCGCGATGCTATAGTGGAATCATTTCCTCAAGGCCCACATGTCAAATCGCTTAAGATGGTTGACATTGTGGTCGTTACCCCAGACAGTGCGTCTCCACATTCGAACCTGAGTCCCTCTCTAACTGGTCGTCCCACAGTCACCGAAGCTTCGCATGGGACCGTGGGTGAATTCAAGTACGTCAAGGGTGAGAGTTTTTCCAACCTTGTATTCCTGGATACCTATGTTCGTTTCCTACAGCGCGAAATGCAACATTCAAGGGCATCCAACGGGGCACTTCACCATCTGATTGCATCAAGAACCCCGCTGCAGTCAAGGAAATCTCGAATGACCCTAACGGACCACGATATGGAAGACCTTGCCACCGCTTTGGTCCACCCGTAGCCCTTTTCAGTCCGCCGCTGGCGCTTTTGAAACACCAACTCGACCACCTCGAGTTGCTTACCCCGGATCCTAGCACGTTGGATAATGCCTTTGACTTTGTTGCCCAGTCTGCTGATTTTCACGACAACGAACACGCCAGGGAAGCAGCCTTGAAACCCATCCTGGGACATCTCCTTCCAGGCGATGCCCAGTGGCAGGAGCTGACTGAAGGTGGAAAAGCCAAGATAGACGGTGCTTGGACGAGGGACATTTTTACCTATCTGATCTTTGAGTTGAAGAATGAACAAGGGCTCGGCGGTGACCCATTTCTACAGGGTCTAGTCTCGTATGGAAAGATCGTTGCCCAAGACAAGGTCTGTTCGACCCCGTTCCCTCATCCAATTTGCCTCTGAATCACATCACACAGTATGCTCCATACCGAGAGCGATCCAACCTACCTGCCATTCTACTAGCTGTCGCGGGGAATCGCCTCGTCGTGTCAGCCGCCATTTTCACCAACAAAGTATACGCCGAAGAGCTGCTCTCCGTCACGCTTCGGCTCGGGCCCCACGGGTCAGCTAATGTCTTGCGCGTTGGGCGGGTGTTCATGGCGATAAATCAAGCTATGGGACGCCTCATCGGCCTGTACTCAGGACTACTGCTCGGCTCTCGCTCACTCCCCCCACAAACGGTAGCACTGTGGCCACGCCCCACAATCTATCCATCCAAGACCCAGTCCATCCCGAAACTCGAGTTCTTTGCCAAAGTCGATCGCGTTACTGGGAAGCCACTCTTAGAGATCGACGAAGATAATGAACCCCACGCGATGTACCTCGCGCGGATGCAGGTCAAGACTTCGACTCAGGCTAAGGGATCCACTGAGGGAGAGGTCGAGGGATCCGCCCAGGGAGAGATTGAGGGATCCACTCAGGGAGAGGTCGAGGGATCCGCCCAGGGAGAGGTTGAGGGATCCACTCAGGGAGATGCTGAGGAATCCACTCACGAAGTCTTCGTCAAATTTGCTCCCAATTACAACGAAGCCGCTCATCGCTTGCTCGCCAGTCAGAAGCCACCGCTGGCGCCAGCTCTCCACTTTTGTGCGCGTGTCATCGGTGACATGTATATGGTCGTTATGGAGTACATCCCGGAGTCGAGGGGTCGTTCTGCCGACACAAAGGTCTATGATTATGGCCCCCCCCTTCCACCGAACCTACCCCAAATTGTCCAGCAGGAAGTTCACAAGGCTCTCCGTTTGCTTCATGAACAACAATTGGTTTTTGGTGACCTTCGAGAACCGAATTTGCTGTATTTGCCGGAATCGGGTGGTCGGATTCTGCTCGTTGATTTTGATATGGTTGGTGGAGACGGGGAAGCGACTTACTCTGCTTGTCTTAACCCCAAAGGAGGGTTCGCCCCCGGCGTGCGAAGAGGGCAGGTTATGAAAAAGGAACATGATTTTGGGAATCTTCAGATGGTGTTGGAGAGGCTCCGCCTTGCGTTGGCACGGGCGTGATCATTTACTTTCCCATCTTCAACTGTTGTGCTACTGGTCCTTGTGCCAAAACGGTGGTTGAATAAGATTACGAGTTGCTCCTTAAACATCATTATGTGGTTTCAGACTCCAAAACGGCGATGCTCGTAACCGATGAGCACTACAATCTCGTTTCGACTCGTAAATTTCCTTCCCTTCGCACAATGCACTAGCAGAAGAACAAAACGCTCCGTGCGTTTAGAGCGATGCTCAACCACGAGCGAGCTGGTCGAGGAGTTTGATAACATGTCGGCTGACGCCTTGCAACCTCTCACCTTTCTCCACGTGCTTTGGTGTCGTTCAAAGAACTTCAAGTGTCGTTTGGTGAGACACTTTTGACCCGGGGTTTCGCTTTGCTTGTAGCCGATTCTTTGAACCAAGTTTTGTTTTCTGTGTATTCGCTTTTTTGAGAGTGCTCCTCTTATTGCTGCCGGGATTGCTCATCGTATGTTAAGCCTTGAGGTCTGACACTTAACCTCTGTGTCAAATTCGTCTGTATTGACCTACGAAGTGTCAACTATCGTGCCCTTATGATCGATAGAGAAGTAAGTTAATCTGTGGCCCGTGGGTAAAATGCGGGAGCGAAATTTGATAGCTCCACCATTCAAATATTCAAAGGCGAGATTCCGAGTGGTACGATCGTCCGTAGGTGATGGAACCAACTTATTGTACGGTGTAAGATGGAACGGAAACCGCAGTCAGACTCGGAATACATTCTGTGGACTGATTGAGCAAAGAATGCCGCTGAGACGTGCCTGGGTTTGTTGAGAAGGCTGAGGCACGTCTCTGCGGCATCCCTTGCTCCATCGCTCCATCTTATCGCGTAGATACCTCGGAATACACCCCTGGAATTTCTTGCAGAACTCGCAACCTCAGAGGTCTCGATGAGTGTCGCATACGCCCCAGGTGTCATGAGAACCCTCTTGGAAGCACAGGGATAGGACACCCGCTTGAGAATTGGATGAACTACATCTGGATGGCATGCCCCCTGGGTCATAGTAACATGGCGGGGGAGTTGGGACATGCAATGGCGCCGCTATTCCACCAACTAACTGGTGCTGTTTAGAAAGTGCAGGCAATTCAACACTTCAACGAATCTCTTTATCTCCATGCCTTGGAACCCCCGGAATCGACACAGAAGAGGAAAAATTCCAGCAGCCTCGGGGAAGAGGCTCTGTAGCCCCGTCAGAAGGTCAAACCCGATCTTAAAACTCACGTGGTGCAGCTAAAATAGGTATAAAAAAATTACCTTGCTTGCAAGGTTTCCCTGACCCCCCTAAATTATAAGCGCGTGTTGTCTGGCTATATGAACATTTTGACGGTTCAAATGTTGAGATAGTAGAATCGGCACCGGCCCCGGCAAATCAATAAACCCAGCGGCCGCTACTCTGGCAACGAAGCCTTCAATCAACGCCAGTCCCGTTGGTGTCTGATATCAATTCCCTTATGAATCTCACAGGTTGAGACCTTGAGGTCCTGAGGGCATGAATTTGGGTAGCTGGCTCACACTGAGTTTGCATAGTCTTGTCACTCAGTTACACCACTGTCAGGGCCACTCTTCGCCCTTCAGGTACCAGTGCTGTTGGTGAGTCGCAACTCCAACCAACAAGAAACAATGGGGCAAAGGGGGAACGACTTCCCTATATCCACCCAAAGTCTACGTGGTCCAAAACGCGATGGACGAGCGTTCTCCGGTAGGTTGTCTGAATTCACAGCAGGAGTGCCGAGCCTCTATCAGGTAAATCCCTTTCGTCTTCTGAGGGCAGATACAAGAGCCCGAGGATGGCGCCTCAAACTGGTGCTTGATTAAGAGAGCGGCGAGGAACTCCTTTTCGTAAGCGCGTTCGCCGATTCTTAACGCAAGGCTGAGAGAGAGAGGAGAGCGAACGTGTTCAGAGAGTTACTCGATAAGCTCTTCAGTGGCCTACAGCAAATACACCGATGCTGCAAGGAGAAGAGGACTTCCCGAGATATCAAAGATAGGGAATCCTCAGCTACTCTACTGGTACTTATATAGAAGAGTGGCCGAGACATAGATAACCCTATCTAATAATAACTCGGAGCAAAGAAGGGCCGAGAGTAAGCTGGAACAGTAAGCGGCCCGGATTATAGAATAGAAATGATAAAGGAATGACTAATGGGTCAGGGTTCGTGAGAGAATGAGAAAGGGGTCATGACGTCGTGTGGGAAAGGAATGACAAAGGATAATATCACATGCGAGGACGAACCAATGGGAGGACGACGCGTCAGCTTCGTCCTATCGGGACAACAAAAGACCGAGTGGGGCTTGAATGTCGAGGGCGAATGTATGAGGAGTCTGGACCGGTGAAACGATGGTCCGATCCAATGGCGAATAGGGCACGGGCGCTGTCGATGGTCGAATAAAGCGTAGCGCGAACCGGTCGTTGGATCCATCAAACTCCCTTCTTCCAAACCAACACTTCCACCAACCAACTACTCATCCATCATGCCCATGATCTCCGACCGTGTCTTCCGTGCTGAGAACAGCACTGCTACCATCGAGTCCGCGGATCCTCAGTCCGTGCAGAACAAGAGCTACTTCCTGCCGAACGCCAATGTGGCGTACCCCAGTTATCGAGAGGCGCGTTGTCACGCGTACGCCGGTTGTTGGCGTTCGACTGACATCGCTTTCGTAGATCTTTGCTGCCACCGACAAGGTGGATGCTCGACAACTGGAGGCAACAATAGCCAAGCCTCCCAGCTATCTGACCATGGACGATGAGTTGTGGTACCACAACTTGATCGACCACAAGCTGCAGGAGTCGATGCGAGGGGTAACGTTCAACACCGAGTTACGCATGCCGTATGAGACTCCGGTGGCTTCGTCGCTGTGGGGGCTCCTACGGATGGGAATCTACGATCTGGGGAACGGGGAAGGAAGATGGCCTGGGGCGACTCGTTCCCAACACTACACAGCTGCCGTTGGTCACCGCCTTTGGTTCCTGTTGAGGACGGAACAGAAAGCGGTGAGTCGATCTGTGCATCCCGCTTGTGGGATAACACTGATTGGCTGTAGAATGAGCGGTTGAAACGCGAGGTGAAGGAAGCGAAGGATGACGCCCGTAGGATGTACTCGGAGGCGTTGGACATGAAGAAGACGCTGCTCCTAATGAACGATACGCTTCGCGTGACGTTCGAGAGCGAGATGCTGGCAATGCGGGAGGAACACAATCGATTGGTGGAGTCCTTGAAGGAACGGGACGACACCATTCAGCGAGACCTGATCGAGGTCGACCGACGGCTCAACCGTCATCGAAGGGCTCTGAATGAGCTCGACACCAAGGTCGGTGCGACTTCTCCTGGTCTTTTAACCAAGAGAGCTCATGCCGCTTCTAGGTTGATACGTTAGACGACGCCTTGCCGTTGCTGGGCGCTCGAGTCGAGTCGATGAGTGAGCGATTGTGCCACTGCCATACTCGTTCGGTAGCTGCGGTCCGTGACGAGTCCGGGGACGAGTCGATTCCGGATCGGATGGCTTCCCCAATAGGTCGGGATGCCGGTTGACATATTTGCTTGTCCACTGACATCCCTCTTAGCTTCCGATGGGTCGTACCGCACGCCTGCACATACTGATGGCGGAGAGGAGGTCGTTCGCGAGACGTCTGAGGAGACGGCCGTGAACCCGATTAGCAGTTCTCCCGAGTTGGAGTACGCGGGGGAGAACAAGGTGGCCGTTCCGGTTCCGCCTCCGTCGATCTCTCCGGTGCGTGGGCAGCGTTCTATCCGTGCTCGCCGATGGGTTCCTTACCGTGGGGCACTTCGTCCAGCCCACCGCATGCATCCCAGCAATCCCGACGCTGTCCGCCAGGGTGGAGACATCGAGTCCACCGTCCTATTCCGATGCGACGATGCTGCAGTGTCGCGTGGATTGCGGCGAGTTGATTCCGGTGGAGTCCGTCGACGTGAACGGCTTAACCGACCTTACGCTCTTGTCGGTCCAGCGTGCAGCGGAGGCCGTTCGCCTGGTGGCTCAACTGACCGAGAGAGTGGAGGGTTGGTCAGTCCAGAGGACTCTGGATCAGACTACGGTCGATTCAGCGAGGAACCGCCTGCGTGCCGAGGTTCAGCTGGCCGTCGCTCATCGTCGGGAGGAAGCTCGGGTCATCGAGATGGTCGACGAGGAAGTCGTCGAGAGTGCCTCGGAGGGGACGGAGGAGGAGGTTGCCAGTGCTGAGGAGTACTGGCAAACCAGGTCTTGACGACTAGAGTCGGTGCACGTTAGTCTCTGTCCATAGGGTCGGTGCGGATTCAACTCCGTTGGCCATTCGTCTTGTGTCTTCTTTGCGGGTTCGCCCGCTGTAATATCATCTGTGTTCTGCCTTTCGGATGACGTGTGAGTTGTGATAAGGAAGATGATAAGATAGGAAAGGGGTATCGGTAAGGAAAGTGGGCGAAAGTTGGGTGTGAAAATGGTTTAAAAAGAGGGTAAAATTCAGCACGCTGACAACCACCAACAGATAATTATACTTGTCCATGTACACATGCGGATGATATTTGTGAAAATATATAGGAATACACACTCCTATTGACAAGCAAGGTTTATGTCGACATCAAGTCGGCATTTTTCTAGTTGTGAGATGTTGGTGTATATCGGACTTCTCGGGGATTGAGTCTGACGGTAGGGGACGAAGAGGGCGAAAAACGCTTCGATCACATTTTGATCCCGCCTTCCACAAGTTACAACGATGAACGAGGCAGGGACGACTGACGACCCTGATCTTGTGGCCACAACTTCTGTTCCAAGTCGCGAAGAAAACGAGGCTGAGGCGGAACCGAAGTCCCGGGCACCATTCGGTGCAAGGTAAATGGCTGGCAGTCCCGCTTCAAGAACCTTTTTCGACCGATCTTCGTTATCTGCTTCCAAGGATAGATTTCTGACGGACGAACAAGAGGTATGGAATCATAATGCCTGGGACCGCGTCCCGCCTCCGGACGATCAAGATGAGATCATACAAGCTGCGATAGCCAAACAACAATCCCTCCCCGTTTCCGAGGAAGAGAAGGCAAAAATCAACGCGAAACCATCCAGGAGCTGGTATATCTCCTGGCCAGTGACCTTCGGCCTCACGGACTGAACACCCGGGTATATAGGGACACCTTTTACAAGAATAATGCCAATAACTTCTTCCGGGATAGAAACTGGTGCATGCAATTGAAGCTGTACGTCGCTCCTCGTGCTGATTACTTTGCAGGTTAAGTATTGAATTCCCGGAGCTGGTGGCTACTACTAAGACAGACGTGCGCCTTATCCCCTCAGTCTCTGTAGCTATTGAATTGACCTGCTACTTGACAGGCGGGCCAAATGACAGTGGCGGAGATCGGGTGTGGTCTGTATTATCTGCATACCGATTGGCGTGCACTCACGAAAGACACACAGGAGCCGGTAATACCGTGTTTCCCCTGCTAGCAATGAACAAGAATCCACATCTTAGTCTCCACGCGTACGACTACTCTCCGCACGCTGTCAAGTTAGTCCAGGTGCGCATTTCCGGGGACCAAGACGAATGTAGTCCTCACTGATGTGCTAGCGCAACCCCATATACGAGTCTCCTCCGATAGGCAGCATCCAAGCTGGTGTTTGGGACTTGTCGTCTGATCGGTTACCCAGCGACTTAGAACCCGGAAGCGTGGACATTGCAGTCTTCATCTTCGTTCTCAGCGCGCTGCATCCAGATGAATGGTTCAATGCCGTAAAGAACGTTCACAGGGTTGGGTCCCAGTTCCATCGATTTCCAACCCGGACTTGACACACCACAACGTAGATGCTGAAACCCAGCGGATTGCTGTTTCTCCGGGACTATGGGCGCCACGATCTCGCCCAGCTGCGGTTCAAGACTAAGCGATTGCTCGAGGATAATTTTTACATTCGAGGTGACAAAACGCGAGTCTATTTCTTCGATATTGGTAAGAAAGCGAAAGCGACCCCCTGGTCGCTCCCAGTGTTGCACCCAATATTAAATCACACACGACAGACGAGCTAGCGCTTTTGTTTTCCGGTTCCCCTGTTCCGCCAGAGAGTTACGCGATTAGCGCGCAACCGGTTGTCGTTGAAGAACTGGAGGGAGATGCGGCAGCGTCCCCAACGAGCCATACACCTTCGAGTGAGGCTCGCCCGGAGCAACTAGATCCGGGAGCCGTGGACTCGATCATTGGAAGTCCTTTGCCACCTCTTGACGACTCCGAAGCGGGATCGAAATATAGGGCCCTTCATCCCCACTTCGAATCTCAAGCTTTCCTGGACCTCCCTCACCCATTGTTCGAGATAGTGGTGTTGGCCCCAGACAGGCGTTTGCTCGTGAACCGAAAGCGACAGCTCAAGATGTACAGGATTTGGATGCAGGGGACGTTCAGGAAAACGGCTCAACACGACGCAGTTGAGAGTGAGGACGTAGCTGCCGTGTGATATTGCGAGGTTTGTGTTCGGTAGATCACAAGACAAGATCGTGCTGAGTGATTGACTAGTGTTCAACAGGTTGAGCAAGAAACACGGGGCTTCTACCTTTTAGTTCTGGCTTCGAGCCTGTAAGAATGGATCCAGCCAACTGCCCGCTGCCGTGTATGAATGTTATTATTTAAATTGGCATAGATGTAGACAAGATGACGAGAGCCGTTCCCCTGCCATTCGAAAGTTTAGACCTAAGGTTTACTGTCCCTAATTACCACCACCACTCCGGCGACACAAAGTTTGTAACGCAGTGAAGTGCTTGAGAATCTACTATTTGAACAACTTTCCACAGCTCTTACACGAAGTATCGTTTGAGGGTGATCACATTGAACGGTGCTCCGAAGGCCCTACTTTCCGTCTCTCACGCAGTGTATGCTATTCCAAAAAAAGAGGTCTGAGACGGGGTTTTTGTGAGCGGAGCAACGCGTATTACGGTGGAACGAGTGATTGACGGCCGCCTTCCGTCGCAGAGCAACGTGTGGCCAAAACTTGACTGCATCAGCCCAATGCACGGGGTCTCCCCCCTGCAATGGCCTCGGTAACCTCATTGGTGGGCTTGTTTCCCTTTCCTGCCCTTGCCTCTGCGTCTAAACGCCTCCATCACCATGACCTCGGAATGACTTCCGTTGTTCAGGTCCAGGGGGCAAGGGGAGGACCCCTGAAACTAGGTGTAGAGGCTTGATCATGAACCAAAAAGTCATGTCCGGATTTCCCTCTCCACGATTTTTTTTCGTCCGGATTATGAATCGGCATCTGTGGTGTAGAATTTCGGCCACGTTAAGCTTGTCCTGATTATGTACCGGCCGCCAACCAGACTACTGCCACCCTTGTCCGGATTCCCATCTGGCCAAAGGGTACTTTTGAGGCTAAATGTCCGGATTTTTTGCTCAAAAATATCCGGCCTTGACACCAAAAATCACCCAATTTGTCCGGATTCTCGATCAGACCTCCTCTCCAACTTTCCCGGGTCCTGCAAGGGGTGGCCCAGATGTGATTTGGCGCGTGCTGAGAAGCGGAAATAGAAGAGGTCTCTATGATGACATCATCCGTTGTTACTCAATACTCATGAACGTAGGTCAACGAAACGCGTGGTCTGAAGCCCAGCACGTGCTCTTCTTTCAAGGTCACGTGACTCAAGATGAGGCCATGCTCGATCAAATGCCGATATCCCAGGAACCTCACCGCATGTTCTCCACCGACGGTCAACCGCACAGAACAACTGGGGACCAATGCCCGGTCTCAGAAACTTTTTTTTTTTTTTTTCGCGCCACATGTCAAGTTGACAGTAGTGATCGAGGGTGAAACCGTGAGGGTATAAGTATGCTCAAGAGAGCTCCAAGGTGATAGATCTGGAAGACCTTAAGGTGATCGTATCTCGATGGAAGTGTGTGGCGCACCGCCTCGACTCCACCAACCATCTGCTTGACTCGGGCTCAGATTCTGATATTTGGAAGGAATCTGGGTGAACGCCATGTCCAAGGTGTTGCTGTGACACTTGCGTGTCGCGGCCAGTCGAAAGTGTTTTGATGTATGTTCCAAACCGGGCGCCCTGGTACTTGACCTTGCCGCATTGAAGCAACATTTCCTCTCAGCTGGTTTGGAAAAATGTAGTGATGAACGGAGCCGGAAGACAGCGCCTCGTCTACTTCCGATGTTCTTCATGTTGGGGTAAAAGTATACTGTTTTCGAGTAGAGCTAAGATGCCAAATTCTAGGGCGGGGCCGCTGAAAAAATGGTCTCAGTTGCGCCATGCCCTAAAGGGTTGAGGTTGACCACCACCCTTGGAAAATCCCTTCACTGATGTTGAGGGTCCTTCTGCAGTTTTCTTCTCGTACGGAAAAGAGTCCCAAGCGCAGCTTTACTGTTTACCCTGATGCATTGATTTACTCCCATGAGTACGCTCCAATTTTTCAACACAGACGTATGATGGTGAAAGATCTTGTCCGCCACTGGATACCGTTTCCCCACCACCTCTATGAAAACCACCTGTTTCAGGTTCTGTCAGCTACCCTTACCTATTGGATCACCTGGAAAGAGTGGATTAGGTGCTGCCCTGCACCAAAGGGTTGGACTAAGGGCGACGCCTTTTGACCACCGTCGGTTGCCATCATCCTCCTGATACGTTGGAACTTATTTTGATTCTGCCCCCTTGATGAAGCGTCTCTGTGCGCGGCGCCCGTGCTCAGGTTGAGCGACAACCCGCAGCATGACATCGGCACGGGTCAGGAGAGGAAATAACTCCACGTGATGTGGCGGACGAATCTTTCGATCAGCATCGGTTCCTTAATCTTTGTGGGTCGTGGGCTTTGGAAGTGCACCGTCAATGGTTGCAAACCGAGGCCTCAATATTCAATGTTCGAAGCTTCACCTCGACGCTTTCTCAGCTTACTTTGCTGTCCGACTGTAGGACCAAACTGAACCGTTACGGACACAGACAGGAGCATGAGGAGGATGGACCGTATTGGTTAGATCGCGCGTCTACACGACTTGACAGTGATAACCTAATTCGGGTCCTTGCCCTCCTCGCCTCTGGTTCGTCAAAGGTTGTGCCCTATCTTGCCTTCAACGCTCCGGCGGACATTCTTCACTCCCGAGATCTGGAGATAAATTTAACGATGGTCGATCAAGTAAATCTCGAAGAAGGCACCCGACGCAGTCTGAGGGGAGATTTGGTGCTTCTTTTTCCATTACGTGCCACGCGCATGTCGTCAATCCCGAGCTTCCATGCCAGCACTGTGACCCCTCATAATTGTGCATGTCTGATACTCTGTCGGTCTGGGATGGAGGCGCATCAACACACGACTTCAGATTTCCACGCTCGGATATGTCATCCTCGTTCGAAGGTGCACGCCATCTTCTCTTAGGCCAAATTTTCCTGCCGATTGATCTATCACTCGCCTTCATCTGATCTTGGCCACCAAGGTTGTCGTTTATTGTGCGCCTTCTTTCGGGACTTACGATAGAAACCCCTTTCGCTAGTTGTGCCGCTCCTGTGCAAGGCACACAGGCGGCTCCCCTACTGGCATCGACAACACGCTGACGGCCACACGCCGATGGGTGTCATTGTTGGTTACACCCCACAACCATGTCCATAAATTAATAGAGATGGGTGCCTGCCTCGTGCCTTTCTATGGCGTTTTGACAACCTATCCGGAAGCAAAAGGTTCGTAAGCCGCGGCAACCGTAGAATGCTCACACGTTCCAAACGACAATTGATCTCCTCGCGGGAGCAATAACATCCCCGGGAACAGCGAACGCAACTCGTAACAGGGTCTTGGGCTAAGGTTCACAGATATGGTCGTTTGAATCGCACAAACAAAGGAAGAACCCCCGTGACAATGGCGGTAAGCCCGGGTGAATCGAATCACCCCATTCCTCATCCGTTTGAGAGGAAGCTGTTTCATGTTTTTGTCAAGGCTGGATTATGTTGTGGAAGAGTCCTGGCGGTGCCTGAAAGATCTGTCGAGGTGAGTTGGTTGGCCTTCTGGTCTTCTGGATAGCATACAATTTTTTGGTGCTAGCCTGTGCTAACCCGGTCCGATTGACTCAGAGATTTGTTTATAAGGCGTCCGCATGATCACTGTTTCCGTTATCGATCCTACTAGGTTTGGATTGAGCCTGATATTCCGTACTTGTGGGGCAGGCTATTCTGGCCGCAGTTACTAGAAGACCGGGTACAATGTCCGACCTTGTCGGAAGCCTCACTGGGGGGGGGGGGCACTTCAACCCGGTTCATCACCTTGACTCTCCGTATTTGATCTTTGATTCTCCGACTGACTCCAACGGCTCGAGAGCGCCTTCTCGCTATGTGCTTCCGGTTCTCACGATTCTCCTTTGCGCCGTTCCGGAGGAAATGGATTGGCAAAACGAGCGATTAGATCTTTGATGATTGAAAATCGAGGGGGTATATCCTAAACATGACTGGTAATGGTGATATGGGTATACGTGCGATTAGTTGAAGGATAAATCGGGTAACTTAGAACGCAGAGTAATGGGGCGACGGTGTAACATATGCAATACAAGTATAGAACTACGTGGGCAATGAGCGATAGAGAACAACAAGTTAGGATTCAGGGGGACAGGAAGCATTGTAGGCATGGCAGTGACGTGGAGAAATCGGAGAAAAATCCTACAACGGAAAATAAAACGAGAGGGGAATGTGCAGAACCCTTCTCAAGTCTAGCGAGAGCGTTGGGAAGGGGTGTGGGGTCGAAGGACGTCGCCCTCGAAAACGTACGAACCGATTTTAGACAAGGCCATGGCGGCACGGGTCACCTCCACGGTGTCAAAATCCTCGTACTTGTCAGGGGGTAGAGCCGAATTGAGGTAGGTCACAAGAGATGCAATAGTTATCTCATCACCAACGGAATAGGTGGTTCGAAACAGATAACCGACGGATTTGTGGATGAAGTTGGCGCTAGGAGTAGTGCTGATCAATCTCTCCGTTCTGCAACCGGGACCCGAAGGTCGGTTTTCACTCACCGGCCTCCAGAAGTCTTCAAATCGACCGCGCCATGGTAGCGGCTCTCCGGCGTTTCGTCATCGCTAAGGTCTCCACGGACGTGCGACAGCTTGACTCGCTTTGTTCGGTGTGCGTCTTCATCAGAGTGCGACGGGAAAAGATTAGAAATTGGGCTTAGGTGGGAATTAGACCGGTCCATGTCATCGCGTGCCTGGTCTCTACTGTGGGAGGGATGAGCCCAAATGTCATTTGACATATTACGACACGCGGAAAGGCGATCCGAAGGTGGGACAACGCGTGGGACTTACTGTACAAGGGTGCATTTGGATCTGTGCTGTTGCCATGCGGGCGTGTAGTAATGAACGTCTTTCCGTAAGGGGATCCAGTGCTGACAGAGCTTGCAGAACACTCGGTGGGGTTCGACTTCGTCGAGGTAGGGGTCCATGCGGAGCGCTTTAGCCCGTTGTTCGGGGCTCAAGCGTAGAGTGTCTTCGGTGGGGAGCGCGTGGGAGGGGGTCGTGAAGATGGAAGGAGAGGAGATCCCAGAGATCGCGGAGAGAGGTGGAAGCTCGATACGTTCCCGAG
This sequence comes from Thelephora terrestris, assembly GCA_015956445.1. Lineage (NCBI taxonomy): Eukaryota > Fungi > Basidiomycota > Agaricomycetes > Thelephorales > Thelephoraceae > Thelephora > Thelephora terrestris. Next base: position 631,853 of record WIUZ02000020.1, on the reverse strand, counting down.
AACGATGGCTTGAGGCCCTATCGTACTCGGAGCTACAGTTTACATCAGCTCCGAGAAGAACACGTCAGAAAGCGGATTTTATGCATACGTGGGACTGTCAGTTTTGTGTCTCTTGGGGGCCATATGGGCCGAGGCCAACACATTGCGAGCGCAGTCGAGTTTGTGTTGAGCCCACTTCGCATCGGCTTCCCCATCACCATTATCGATGATAATCCAGTTATCGCAGTTCTCGCACAGCCTACGATCTGTTTCGACCTTGAGGGTTGGTTTTTGAGTGCTGGAAAGGGGGTGAACAGGCGGCCTAAGTTTCGGATGTTAGGAGATCCTACCCTTTCTTGGCGAGACAGCTCTTCCGATGGGCTTCCCATGGAATGGAGCAATAGCTGGAGTTGCTACGTAGCCTGATCCATTTGTCACAGCCGGCGCAGAGGACCCGGTAGGCCTCGAACTGGGCAACGTATGGATCAGTTCGGAAGAAATTGATGCGCTCCTCCTCCGACCGCTTCGGTCTACGTTTCTTTCGCTGGGTCTGTACCGGTGGTGCGCTGAGAGAGTTAGAAGGGGGGAGAGGCGTAGACTCGCGCGATTGCGATGAAGCAGATCCGTCGGGTGGGCCGGCGACGTGCGAGGTTGCGCTTGAGGGAGAGAGGGGATCAGGAACGTGTGTATCGGCCGGGGCGTAACGTTCTAGGCGTTGCTTACCACGATTTGCGATGTGCGGTCCATTTTGAGATGCTGAAACCCCCAGTCTCCTCATCCCGAATCGATACACCCTCTTCACAGACCTCGCAGATCACGCGGCCCGATTCGTATTCACCTTCGCGAATGGAGGGTGGAAGATCGTTCTCCTTCATCGAAGAGGCACTGAACGGCCGCCGTGCAGGTTCTGGCGGTGGCGAGTTGTTCTTGGGATGATCCTCTGTCGCCATGTCTCCATTTCCTGATGCATTGAGGATGCTCGTCTTCGGAGCCCTGGGAAACGCGCATCAGTGAATAGAAGTACCGAATCGGGGAAAGGGGGACAGACATTATAGGGGGGCTGTCCCTCTGGTGAGGGCTACGTGACCTGGAGGAGAAGGGGGAGTCAAGGAATGCACGAGGGAGGAGCGAGGGGTATAAGGCTTACGGGTTGACTACCATCAGTGGATGTGTCATGATGGGCATAGGGAGAGAGCAGCGGAGACGGAAACCAAACCTGAATGAGTTACATATGTTATAAGCAAATGGGGTGCACTGAAGAGATATCAATTTTTTTGATTTTTGATTGGTCAAATGCGGTCGAAACGAAACGAAAAGACAAATGTCGGTTGACCATGACAACGGTCGACCGCGAAGCCGGGAATCTATTCCAGGGCTCGGAATGTTTAGTGCACTTGGTTCGGTGGCGACAACAAACACGAGAGGCATCATCATTTCTCCTTGTGTGGTTAACAGCTTCTGTAATGTGTGATCCACAGCGTTGTATTGTATATAACGAGTGATAATCTCCGAGCTGCCCCCGACTCTATACCGTGCCATAGCCGCCCTCGTCGAGGAAGCGCTTCATGTGGACGACAATCAGGTTGAGCCCTTTGAGCCATTTTGACAATTCCGTGTCCAGTTTCTCATGCGATGACCCCTGAGATATCCGTCTATAAAAGTCCGATCGGGAAGGAACAGCGGTGATGGCCAACTAGAAACACAAGGGGAAAACTAAGTCGTTTGAGCTGAAAGGGCGCGTTGCTGGCACGTACGGTAACGGCGGACTGGATAAACCAGCCATGGTGATGCCTCAGGACCTCATCATATGATCGCTTGAAGCAAGCTCGCAGCTCAGAAGTGTGATCGGCTTGCATGTTTTCCAGCGCTCGACAGGTGAACAAGAGACCGCTGTGCGCGTGCAGAACGGGACATCGGACGGCGGTCAATTGTAGAGGGAATTGCGGGTTACGTACCGTATGAGACGAACGAGACAGGCGGTACTCTGTCGGGTACCTTCTTGGGCCTCGCTGGTAACCAACTTCTCAAGCGTGGTGGATACCTGCTGATGGGACATATGACGGGACCGGACCCCCTGTTTCGGTTGTATTGGTCAGTGCAGGGCATCGTCGGACGACTCAGGAGGTGCACGCGTACTCCAATGTTGGATCGCAGGTCGACCTGCACGAAGGAAAACACGCCAATCCCGAGGAGATCTTGTGGGTGTCACTGTCAGTATATATCCTAATCTCTTGAGGTCGGACTAGCCGGTTGCTCGCGATACGTACCAAACATATTCACGAGTCCATCTGAAGCATCCAGAAAGGAGGCCGTCTCTACGCCATCACTGGAAACCGATACATCCGCGAATGACTGTATACGCAAAGCAATCGGCAAAAGAGATGGTGAATGAAATTGAAGATGTCATCAGGAAAATGGCAGATCATTCGCCATGCGCTTCGATGCGCTTGGGATCACCGAAATCGCGAAGCGTCGTGACCCAGTTTCTCCACGCGCCTCTATCGAATGACTGTCAGAACGATGTGCATGGAAACGCCACCCCAGTTTTGTCAGAGCGTATGGAAACGTCACCTGGGTTCGTCAAAGTGGATGGAATCGTAAGTAATTTGATCGATGTGCATCGAAGCCCGTGGAAGTGCGTAGATTTGCATCGAAACACCCCCAATCACCAAAAATCTCGATTTTTTTCATAATTTAATTTTGACCCCCCACCCAGAACCCACCTGCAATGCAACAGGTTCACTGTTGCTTTATGGATGTCCAAGGTTTGTTGATAGGAAACGAGGATTGTATTATATCCGTACTACGAGTAATGACGAGGAAGAGAAGGACATCCTAGTCATGAAGATAGGAGAAAATAGATACCATGTCACCTTACAGGCTCACTCCCTTCGTTGTGTGTTAAGCCGGCCATTCTGAGGATCAACTATAAGTGGGGCGTGTCCGATAAAAATGGGAAACCCACACATACCGGGCAAGGCAACAACCAACTCTGAGCGCGAAGACGAGATACGGGTTGAAGATGGCTTAGGAGCCAAGGAGAGGTTAATGACAGGGAACACTGGTCAAGAAATCCTTGCCATGAGTGCGCAGCAACGGGACGAAATTGGTGAACACCTACACCAAAACTTTCATCCTGCAGATCACTCACCTCCACATGAAAGCAAACAAGACATCAGGAACGTACCTCTGCATAGCTCTAGAGTCTATCCAGTAAAGATCCTTCAGACTTCCTCGTGCCTCCCAACTGTTCTTCCATTCGATTTTCATGATCTTTGTCAAACGGAATCCAACAAGACAACAAAACCGAGATGCAGATGTTTGGTGGAGAGAGGATGGGTGTAATCTTGCCAGATGGGGTGGGAATTGGGACCGAGGTAACAGCTCTTGATGTCATACACCAGCGAGGCGATTAGAGAATGTGTCGTTGAGAGAGAAAATAGGGGTAGGGGCACACCTTGCACAGTCACAGTGATAGATCGTTCGGCGCCTCGAAAAATCTAGTCAGGGACTCCAAACGAGAGTGCGTCTCAGGCAAAGAGGGTACCGATGAGGTTGGGACCATGATGGTCGAAGGACAAGGCGCAGGTTGTGGCTCGATCGAGAAAAGTCTCGCTTTTGACCTGGGGGTATGACAACACCGCCAAACAAATGTACCTCCGTGTCGCCTTATCTTCAAACCGAGGACCAACGGGCACCCAAGTACTCACGTTTGATGGTTGTTGTCCTTGTAATAAATGCGCGTGGCTGCCCGAGCCGTCGAATGCCCTAGCGGAACGAAATGTGCTGCGCCGTCGAACGCCCGAGCGGAAAGTGAGAGCACAGTATATCAATGTGAATCAATGCGGTTCCATGAACCAACAGGGATCCTGCAAGTGCTCTCATGTTTGTTGTTTCTCTATGGAGGCACATGCACACCTCTTCTTCCTTTATGGAGGCCCATGCAAGCCTTGCCTCCTTTCATTGAAGCGCGTGGAAGCGTTTTTGACTTTATGGAAGCGCGTGGAATTGTCTGTCTCGACCATGGAATCGTGTGGACAAACTCGATCATCTGGAATCGCATGGAAGTCACCGAGCATTTTCCTGATGTGTCACCTTGACTGTTTCAAAGTACGGAGTTACTGTGGTCATCTCTTCCGTGATTTCTCTCCGCCGTCCTCTTGAGCCTCGGTAGACAAGTATGTTCCAGACCTCGCGGCTACCTCGTTGCCTTTAGCCACTGCCGCTCGGCTTGCCTTTAGATACTCGGCTCGGGGCGAAAGAAGCACCTTCCTAATTCGGAGTAATCGCAAAGTTATCCCGAGCGATCCTCAAAGGCTCGTTCCTCCACACTCCCCAGTTGACCAAGTCAGCCAGGCGTTTCCTTGTGCCAGTCAATTCACCTATGGCACGAGTATACGCGGACGCCAACGCTCTCTCTGGTCCAAAATGGTACGACTATGGTCCGTAATCTCCATCATTTCCACCCTCCGTCGCCCCGGTTTCAATCACTTTTACCTCCACAGATCACATGGAAATACAATGGAATGAGCCAAGCAGGTATGAAATCATCCGCAGGATCGGTGGTGGAAAGTACTCAGAGGTTTGACAACTCTGTTCGTCCATTCCACAGTTCTCATTGACGCCAGAATCGGGCATTCAGGTCTTTGAAGGAACAGACATCCTTAATGATGAAACCTGTGCAATAAAAGTCCTGAAGCCTGTCTCGGAAAAGAAGATAAAACGAGAGGTGCCACTTGATCTTTTCATTCATTTCCTCGTCCGATATTCACGCAGACAACCAGATCAAGGTGCTACGTAACATCTCTGGAGGTCCCAACATCGTTGCGCTCCTGGATGTCGTGCGGGATCCCTCACATGCGTATCACAGCCTCATCATGGAACACGTGAACAATACCGACTGGAAGGTCCTCCTCCGGAGCATGAGCGAACTCGATATGAAGTACTACCTGTTCCAACTCCTCAAGGTTCGATTTTTCGGCCTCTTGAGGGTACCCGTACTGAGGCACTTCTTCTAGGCCCTGGACTTTGTTCATTCAAGGGGTATCATCCACCGCGATGTCAAGCCGGGGAATGTTATGATAGACGTCGAGACACGAAAGGTCCCTTCCATTCCGTTCTTAAACGTCGCCATACTCATTGGCATCCGAACAGTTGCGTCTGATCGACTGGGGCTTGGCAGAGTTTTATCACCCCAAGACAGACTACCATATCAGAGTCGGCAGCCGGTACTACAAAGGTCCAGAACTTTTGGTCGGCTACAAACGCTATGACTATAGCCTGGATATGTGGAGTGTTGGCTGTATGCTTGCCTCGCTGGTTTGTGTGGTCCTCGTTGCATGTGTCTCCTCAATAGCTAAAACACTATAGATATTCCGCCGGGAGCACTTCTTCCGAGGATCGGATAACGTTGACCAGTTATTGAAGATTCTCAAGGTCCTGGGGACAGAAGAGTTTGATAAGTATATGGAGAAGTATGATATCGAGATGGAGACCGATTCGGATGCTTTGCTTCGCGCGTGTGTACAGAAAATTTCTCAACCTGAGTGAAGGTTAACTTTATACATCAGGTGGCCAAGGCAACCCTGGACACGATACACCACGCCAGATACCGTGCCGTTTTTTACCCAAGAGGCTATTGATCTACTCGAGAAGCTTCTCCGTTATGACCATCAAGAACGACTGACTGCTCGTGAGGCCCAAGCCCACGCCTATTTCAGTAAGGCTTTTTTCTGCTCAAGGTCTTTTTCCATAATTTTACGTCCCCGATCTAGATGCTGTACGTTTAGAGGCGACAGGCAATCCTGGTGATTGCGTCAGCGATTCTGGATTCTACTCGACATAAAGCGGGAATACCATTCTCGTATCGATGTGCCGTGTTTTGTATCTTTCAAGATCTCTTTTCCGCTACCGGGACGATGCGAAAATCCCATAGATCCGCCGCACCAACTATGACTCTTATGAAATTGCCTTATGCTTTTTCGTGACCCCCGTTGCCCTTATGGTCCCAGGAAGATCTCTCTTGTGGGATTCTCAGCTTGCCCTGGCCACAATCTTTCTCGGAACCGTCCCGGATTCATGTAGGCCCCTATAGCTTTGCTTGCCGTTCCGGGGGCCTCACCTCCGATTGATGATCGAGATCGTCTCTTCCTGTTTGTTATGGAATCCGTCCTTCCCGGCATCATCGGGATTTCATGCCGGATCCGTTGGACCGAGCGACGTTTTTCAAGGTACAATTGAATGCACTTGTGGATTATCTCTTCCCCTTTCGTGTATCCGACGATATGTGGACAGATTTTTTGTGGAAAAGAATGGCGCACAGGGAACAAAGAATAACTCGAGACGCCCAGAGCACCAACTTGTACCAGTGCCACGTAGCAGGGTGGTTAATCGATGGATCGAATAACGGGTCATTTGGGTTGCCCGTCGCTACCTGGGGCCCTTCGCTGGACTATACCTTCATCCTTCTGGAATCCCCTTGACTTTCGACCCATCAGCGGCAATTTGCCGTTGGTTGGATCGCTCTCATGACTATTTCTCACCGGCGTGCGGTGTGCAATCACCGAGGGTTACAAATACCCAAATGTCGGCTGGCCGACACGAAGCTCCACTCTTGATGTTCAATTTACTATGTCATTTTCGCGCAAATTCTTACCCCCCAACGAAGGTGATGCTACGTCCGCAGTATCACAAACTCCCGACCCCCACTCGCTTGACAGAAAAGCCGATATCGGTTTGTGGAGCAACACTCCCCACTCAAAAACCACCAAACGCGACCCGATATTACAGCTTCGACTCATTCGGATCTACCGCGAGGTCTTCATTCGCTGTTTTTCCCCCTCCGAATTTGTCGCGCGCCATACCGTGGGGTACACAAATTCACTCGAGGCTAACAAAGAGAAAAGGTAAAACGAAAAGGTACGAAAGGAGGCGTCTATGCATCACGAGTCGCCTGCGATTATTCATATTGCCCATCAGCATGAGCGGGGATTCATGATGGTTGCCACCCAGGCGGCGGTTTTATATCGTGAATTCACGATGCGCAGGGTTATGCCTCGACCCATCCGGCGCATCTCGTAACCTCCATTTCCTGAGACGCACGTGTATCGGTCGCGTTTCCGCGTGAAAAAAAAAAAATACGACGGGTTTCAGTGTTAGGCACAGAGTTGGCAGTTGCCCGGCGCGCCCAGGAAGCCACAAATTCGCGTCTGATATGGAACTGTTTGTCCAACAACCGCACCGGCGGCGAAATGTCATTTTCATGATGGGTGGGGAGGGGTGGATTGGGACCTAAGTAGAGAACCTTCCACTCGACGCATATCCAGATTGGCGCGTGACAACGGCTGACAGAAACTGACAGAACGTCATTTGTATGCGCGGGCAGGGAGGGAGAACGCGTGTGTCACGTCTCCGTAGGCCGTGATTTTTTCGTCATCTCGTCTCGTGAACCGGATCATGTGTTTCCAAAATCCGCCTCCCCATTTTCCCCCTCAAGCCGCCGCTATTTGTCACACATATTGCGCGGCAACCCTCGCTTGTTCCTTTTTTCCCGACTTTTTCCTCAAACATTTTCCATTTTCGTCCGATCACCGCGACCCGAAGAAGTGATCGACAGTGCTGTTCTTTGGCGTTCCCACGACCCGGGCCGAGACTGGAACACGTCATTTGGCCATTCCCTCTGAGGAAGTTTCCGTTCGGTTCCTGTACCTCAAGGCGGTGAACAGAATGCACAAAAATCCAACATTCGGTAGCTCCCGTTTAGCTCAGCTGGTAGAGCGCGTCACTAGTATCTCAGCCAGCTTTGCGGCGTTACTTCGCGTGATGACGAGGTCAGTCGTTCGAGTCGGCTAATGGGAATTTTTTCGTAGCTTTTTTGGCCTTATCTCCCGATCCGTTCGAACACATTTTACCGACAGCTGGCGGGGATAAGGTTTTTAGCCTTCTGCCTCAAGCGCCGTAATTCTGCCGAGTGTCGTGGAACTTAGTAAGACATAGGGCACGAAAAACAAACGGTGTCTAGGTGAAAATCTATGACGACAAGCAACAACGGTTGGTCTCTGAGAGAGGATCGTCTTCTGCGTCCCGGATTACTCGATGATCTTCATCTCTCTCAGTCTGGTCTTCGCAAATTCGTCCTTGTACTTATTCCAGATTCTGGCGTGATTAAGCGATTGAGAACGTGATGAGTGGCGCGAGGATGAGCGTCTTCACGAACCTCTCTAACTCCTGGATATACAGCTTTTGCACCCTTGTAACTTCTTCCATAGTGGGGTTCGCCGATCGGTTGACATGTATAGGACGACCAACTAGAGTTATATGAGGCTTCCGATATCGGGCGCCCAGGATTGCTGATGACTTACTAACAGACACGATCCTCCTACGATAAGGTAGCAAGCCGAGGTTATCTAATACAGGGTCAAAAATAACGCTTGCGGACAACGAAAGAAGTCGGCCACGCGCACAATTCAAAAGTCCACGTCCATGGAATAGGGGCAAGGTGAAACCAAAGACATTTTGGAATTTTTTCTGCAGTGCATGGACGGAGGTTCCCTTTTGATTCGGCATTTGCTGGTATATCTGCCGAAATGTCAACGTTCAGAGAACCAGAAGAAAAAAGACCGGTCAGAGCCCACATCGTTTTCCCCAAACGAGAATACAGGCACTAAGTCGGCGCTATGGCAACGTTAAGTCATCGCGAATTGAACGATCTCTGCCACTTAACGAACCCCTCTCGTATGGCAACCTTGATGAACCCGAGTCTTATGAGATAGGTCATAAGTATCGGGTAGGGTCAAGGGCAGCCTCTTGGGCTATTGGTTTCGTACCGTTTCCTAAGGGTCAGATCCGCAGTCCCGGGACGTGCGCTCAAACTCTCAGCAGCTCCGCCAACAACGATAGTAATCGCGGACCCGCTACCCTGTCCAAGGATGTTTTGACAAGAGTCCTTGCTAACGGAACAGATGCCCATCCACATCAAGATATCTCGGTAGAAGGGTGTACGAAAGTTTGTCTCCAGTGTCAACAAGTGTGGTGTGATTCCAGGAAATTCCTTGGAGAACCCTGTAGCTGCAGGGGGTGTCAGATATCGGGAGTGACAAGCACACCGGGGGGCGGGACACGAACCGTCAGTGGCGAAAGTTGCCAAAGCACCCCTGATGAGATGCCTCAGAATGATAGGCCGAGAATCGGAGCCTTGGAACTGCCACTCACATGCCAATTATCCCTGGTCGGATGAGGTCAGGAACTTTCACTGAGGTGGCCAAGCACACACGCTCTGGACTCACCATGTGGATGGTATCCAAAAACATACGGCCTATCAGCTGGGAGATCCTGTTCCTTGACGAATCTTTGGAAAACAACATCCGGGCGTGAGGCATTAAGTGAGGGGCATTAATCTAGAGCGGACCGAGGAAAGACGCGTACGAGGCGGGGTAGTACTCCGAAAAGTATCTCCAGAATCTCATTCCACGGAACCATTGACTTGATCTTCCCCCGGTGACCGGACTCTTATCGATAACCAACACCCAGAACATATACGTGGCTAGCACTGGCCATAGCGGGGGGAACGAACTGAAGGACCATTAGCGTTAGATCGCCAAGCCTGGCGGTTGGGTTAATTCCGCACCATAGGTACAAGAACAGGGCACAACAGATGAACATCGTTGAAGACCAGGTAAATACGGCTAGCGTTTGGATCCTCCGTTTGGTTGGGACTTTTGAAGGTACGAATCTATCCGGAAGACGTTTGTGAGGGAGGGGTGTGAGAGTTGAACGACGGAGCGGGGGAACGTCTGGTGACCGGAGGACCATCAGGCAGGCAGGGAGTAGAACACGCACTCGATGTTAGCCTGCAAACTAGCGGCCACCGGCTTCAGAGGAGTAGAGCTTAACGAAGACAACCTTTCCCTCAGCGAACTGGCAGAGACGCCTCTCGATAGCTTTGCTCTTCTCTCTGGCATCTTCGGGGTCTATCACCTCTGGGGATCACGCGACCTGTCCAAGGTCGTAGATCTTGCGTCGGTGAGGTTCACAGTCAATGGCGAAGAGGGGACCAGCTGTACCGGGTAAGGCTCGAGAGTCGAAAGGGACCGGGACCGCGGCTGGTAATCAGTAAATCACGTGCGACCGTTATGTCAGAGCTAACGTCACGGCCGCGCTTAGCCGCTTCAGAATCAAACTTTGGTTCGATCATCCACAGGTGCCAATCCAGAGTCTAGACCGTCCGTTGCTGATCGCAATGACTACCCATGACCATACTTACTTGCCTCCAGGGTACAGCCCTCATCGCGTTGTTTCCCAGGTGCATGCACTCGCCCGCGTACTTGTACGCCTTAGTTCACCCCCGAGTTCAGGTTCTGCCCCGCGGAAAACTAGCTTGCGTGTCTCCCCGGACTTCGCGACATTGTGCCGAGAGAGTCCCCATATGCCTCACCAGCGATCTTCAGCAACATCAAATGGGCTACTCGAGACCAGGCAAACCAGATGATGGCTTCTACTCTGGGCCACTATGTCCCCCAGTGATCTCGTCGAACGCGGCTTCACTCGTGCTGTGCTACCCGATAATCGTTCTGTTGTGAATCTTCCGAAAACCTACCAAATGTTTGGGACCTGGAAAATAACCGTCAGCAGGTCATCGTACGGTCCGAATACAACTGGATGGAGCAAGCAACTCTGTTGGTATTTGGACGCCCACTCGCCATGTGTTAACCCGCACCTCAGTAGCTGCTATAGATTCCACCCCACGACGGCCCGTCGTGAGAAGCCTCTCCTTCCATTTAGAACCGACCCAGTGACTCCATAGCTTTCGAGACGTCAGGCTAGTTTCGGGCTTCGTGCATCCAGCGACCCGCAAGTGCCTTCTTCCCTGTTCTTCTCGTGGGACTTGCCTCCTAGTGGGCATGGCGCCAGATGCTCACCAAAAAGTTCATAATTTTAGGTTCATGACGACCGCTAGACTCTAGTTTCACCCCCACGACAACCCGTTGTCGTTAGTTTGTGGCAATATGCGCCGGGTCAGCAGCTCCACCTTCTTGGTTTTACCCCTCTCGGTAAAACCACAATATCAGGCAACTGCACAACGTGATTATCAAAACCCGCAACGATCGCTCGATTCCACACTCAAATGTTCAACCCTAGGGTGAACCTTTCGTTGCAGATAGACATTGACGTTGTGCATCCAGACTTCTCTGATCTTTGTTCTGGTGTGTGCCTGCCATGTCAATCCTCCCCTCCCGCGTTTACCTCACCTCGGCCCCCTTCGTTCACGCTGGGGATTCTGACTTCGCTGAGTTGCCAACAGTTGACCCTAGCCACCGTGTTGGGGTCACAGTCAACGATTTCAGTGGTCAGAATTCGATGATTACTCATTGCGACCAGTTCGAACATCATCACTGCGGATATTTGATGGACCTCCCCACTTGTCATCAGGGACATCTGTGGATAGGTTCATCCGCAATTGATTTTGAATCTTCCCTATGCCCAAGCTGAGCAGCTAATCCCCAAATGTCCGTGGAAACACCTAAAACACTGATGCGGACGATGCCCTTTTGATGTTCCAAAGTTCAATCATGCAGGCGCGTTATGGGATGAGTGTTAGGGATCGCGCAGACAGTCGAGGAAGCGACCGGCTGGAGCATTTATGCACACCATTGCAGTTGACAACGTTGATGGTTCGGCGCTCTGCGCATGGCTGGATAGGAGTGGATGTGACTCGCCATCACGCGAGTCTGAATCGATCCACCCGCGGATCGCCCACACGGCCGGAAAGATTCACAGAGTTTTGCCCGATCCCCTGAAAGGAGCGAAAGGGGACCGTGCGCAAGGTGTATTCAACACATTTTTCCGAGGAGTGGGATCGTCACCAGTGGTATACTTATATCTCTTGGAAATTCCCTTGATTCACCATCATTCCAGGGAGGGGCAGAAGGGTAATCTCTTTCACAGTGAATGCGTTTCCATGCTCCCCGCGACGGACTGCTCGGTGGAAAAGAAAGCTGTGGTTCGTATCCCGTTATCTCTTGTTGATATTGGTGACCAACCAAGCGCATTCACTCACCACGAGTTATCTTTGCATGTCCTTACCATCACTGCCGTGGATGGGACCGAGGGGGCACTAAACTGGCCATTATCTGTCCCCCCTGCTTCTCGATAGGTGATTCGGGATGGTTGCGGCAATTCTGTGACCTGTTTACCACCGCTGGGGAGTACGCCCGACAGGAATCTCGCGTGCTCCGAACCGTTTCTGATTCTCCGGTCCCATTTTTGCATTCGGTTACTTTGGCGGGCCCGGGCTTGCCAACAAAGCTACTCTTTCTCTCCGGGGCCTGTCCTACTTGGTGGAACACGTTAAAGAAAATCTCGGTGATTGGGATTTTCCCGATTCTGTTCGACTTCGCGAATAGAACCCCTTGTTGACCAACCTCCGTTCATCATACCCGCTGAACCCCACCACCGCTTTTCCTCCAGGAATTAAAGCTCTTTCCCGCCTTGAGACCCCGCAGCTGCCCCCCCGTGAACACCCCAAATCGCACCCCCTCAGCTCTGGCGCTGCGGCCACGGTGAATCTGAGGCCTTTCGAGGACGCGTTTCAGCTTTGCACTCGCAGGCCTTTTCTAAGGGAGCCCAAACGCACCCCAGCGTTCAGAGTGCGTCACACAACCGCGCTGGGTAGATTCACCACGACTAAAAATTCGTAGATCCCGAGCCATTTCGGCTCTAGGTTACCATGATTCACATCCTGCTTGAACAGTAAAACGCAGACGACAGCTTCCAAAGTTTTGTTACCGACATCGGTACAACTCATATGGTCCTCGGGACCCGCACCTCAAGGGGGTTCAAAACCTTCGCTGACGGAACCACTGTGCGTGTTGTCTGACCTTGTTCGGGAGCATGTGCTCGCAAGAGATCGTGCTGGGTGAGACGAGATCGGTGTACAATCCCGTTGAGGACCATTAAGTGTCCCTTTGGAGATCTACTCACCCGGGATTCCAAGGCCCTGAGAGTGCCTGGGAGCATTACGGAAACATGACTCTACTTGGATCTTGGTACATATATGGGATTGTACGCTCGCAGGAAGCTTGGAAGGCCGTGCTCGGGTGGTGGTGCTTCCTGAGGGTTTTGTAATGGATAATCGATAATCGTCCATACGTTGTACATCCTGTTGGCAGATATCACTGAACCAACACTCTCGCGTCCGCAAAACATGGTTCCGAGGGTTGAGCCTCCTACAAGCTACAAAGATCCCGAAAATCACATTTCCTCGTCAAAGTCGATCTCCTCCACTGGGAAATCCCCAGTTTCAACCTTGTTCGGCCGGACGAAAACGCCATATCCTTGTCGACACTCAAAATACCTCTCTCCTTGGACTCTGGACAAGTATATCCATGCATCAGTGATCCTGGAATCGAGGGAGGCGAACTACGACACTGACGATCCATCGTTCTTCCCAATCGGTTCGTCGTACTCGACCCCCACCCACACCCCATGAGAAAATTTAGGCTTGCCGACGAATCTCACCGTGCCGCGTTTATGGAAACCTGGTTCTGTAGATTCGATTTGGCACCTGGAACCAACTTGGATGTTTACGTCCTCTTCGGTTTCCTGTTGTTCCTCATCCGCTTTCTCCGCAAAACGCCCCAGCTTTTGACGTTGCTTGTAAGCGAGAACCGTATCTGGAGGGTAAAATCTGAGAAAACGATGTGAGAAGTTCGAGGAAGGTGGCCGGGTTACCGTTACGCTGCGCATACGCTTCTTCGCTCAGCTCGAACTTTTCGACTTGAGAAACGTCACTTAGTTGACCGGTGAGCGTTATCGAAGGATTTGTGTCGGTGATCTGAGTATAGGTCAGAATCAGTGAGCACGTTTCCCGGGTGAAACGAGGATGGACCTTGAGGAATTGCCAGTCACGAGCGCCGTAGTACCCTAGGGGCCTGGCATCGTCCTCCAAGGTCGCAGCAGGTTGGGTGTCCTCCTCAGCGTTGTAAAGGGAGAGAGCTTGATTTGAGACTGGGATACCGGTGACCCGCTCGAGCTTGTCCTGTGATGTACACGCATCTGAGGTCAAAACATCGCAACAGAACGGGTTATCGAGGGTCAGACCTTGAGTTGACCAATAGTGATGTGGAGATCGAATCTACGCTCAGAGCGTGTGTCTGGCGAGATCACCCACAGTGTGATCGTTCTAAACACGCCCTGGTGAGCGATCGGGTGTAACGGCACGCTTCTGCACTCACACTGGGTTCGAGGTACGCATTTTGAGTGTTCTCGGTGGTTGGGTCAGCTTTTGAGAAGGGGATTACGTCGATGATCGGGGACTGAACGTGAGCCTGGTGCCAGCGCCTATTTGTATCCCCGCCTTCGACTCATGCTCGTCAACAGATGCTTCCGCTTACGGGCGGGTCAGCTCAGGTCAATACATGTGAGTTTCTCGTTGCATACATCCAGCCGTATGAACCTGAGGGCATTGTAGGATCTACGTAACAAATTCAAGGACCCTTTATCCCCGTTTTACCTTGCTCCAGGTGAGAAGGGGCCCGAATCACCCGATCCTGTTCCAAGCTCGCCGGTGACGGAACAGGCGAGCTATGAGTCTGCGGCTGCCAAGGCCAGACGGGAGTTTAGCCGGATGGGGTACGATCCGGATACGTTCTACGAGCAGAAAGTCGTGTGGGGAGACCATGATTCGTTCCAGTGCGCCTCCTACTTCCTCCATGTTTCTCAGAGATTGATTATTGATCTGTGCTAGACACGTGAACAACGCTCGCTACGGTGAGTAAAGTTGCTCGCAGTGCCATGCGTGTACACGTTTTATTTCGGACGACCTAGCCAGGTACCTCGAGAGTGTGAGTGTATGCGATTGTATGCAAGTCATATTTGGTTACAAGACTGACACGTGGTTCTGCCAAAAGGCGCGAATCGAGTGGATGATGAAGCTGGGGAATGAGATTGGCGGACCTGGAAGGGCTCAGGCCATGGTCAAAGGAGAAGGTGTTTCTCTCATCTTGAAGTCCTTGTTGATCAAGTTCAAGCGACCGGTGACGTTCCCGGACACGGTCGGTGGTCTTATCATCCCAAGTATCTCTGTCCAAGGGCTGAGCCGCCGTTGTTGGTTTAGCTCCTCATTGCGCACAAACCCTACATCCCCCAATCGCTTTCCCACCCGAGGTTCCATTTCCACTGCAGAGCGACGATGTACTCGTATTCGCAACGAGCGGTTGTGGCGGAGTCTGATAGTGAGCTGGTGTGGTACGATTACGAGAGCCTTGGGAAGTGTGACCCCGGGCCTGATGCGTGGGATGTGGTTTTAAGATATATGCGCCCTCACAAAGACCTGTAGGACGGTACGTAGGTGACTGCTTGCATAAGAGAAATCCCTTGCTGCGCTTGGAGAAGCCACGACGGATATGCACGCTGGGCCGCAAGCGGTGGGCGGATAATCAAAACGGACCCCTTCCACGCAAATAGGGGCGGCTCAATCACAAAAAGATGGCCGCCTACCGGCGCAAATTGGCTGTCCTGGTAACACGCGTCACCAGTTATGAAGTACTGAGAGGCTAAGTCCGCATTGGGTGGTCACGGGCAGTGGCAGGATGCAGTGAACATGAATCCCGAGAAACCAGTTTTCGCACACTAGTTCATAGTGGACTCCCGAGTGTCACACTGAGACAGAGGAAATGCTGCGTAAGGCTGGGTATCAACTTGTCGAAAAAGAGGAAACAGATATCAGACCGGTACGCGCGGGTGAACTTGTGCGATCAGAAAGTAACCACGATCTGTTTTCGTCCGCTCCCCCGACCACGACTTCCAGTGAACGAGGTGCTGCAAGCCTGAGACGAAACTGGCTCAGGCCGTCATCTCCGCACGTTCGAACGGTGTCTCAGCTCAACTCGCCCTTCCTAACGCAGTCATGCTCACCCAAGAACCCGTGGTCGATGTGGACTTGCAGGACTTGTACGACGAAGTCCTCGCCGGTTTCAGCGACGATTCCCCTCCAGAGTTCCCAACCCCGGTAGCACATAACCCGACCAGCTCCTCCGATCTGGACTCCCTCTACTCTTCCTACATTGAGGATTCCACCGAATCTTCTTCCAATTTGCCTAGAACACCATCTTACACTATCGCTTCCCAACGTACGCGAACTTCCACCCAGCCTCGTTCCATCTCTCTAATCCGTGTCCATTAACCTCTTACTATCTTCAATCAGCCGTTTCCGCTCAACGATCCTCATCAGTTCAATCTCAAGGACAAGCTGCAAGAAGGCGACTTCCTCCTATCCCCGGAAACACTCCCTCATCCCCAACCTCCAGCAGTCATGGGATGCCGGAACCTCATCCATTTCGTTCTTCTGCCCGCAGTCAAGACTCGTAAGCTACTCTATTCTACTTATGCTCTCTCTCCAAACCGTTTATCCGCTCGAATCGATCTTCCCAGCTCCAGACCTCCCAGGATCTCTTCCCCTTCTTCTAATTCTAATGGCACGAACGGATATCATAACGGCGGAGGTCCATCAAACGACTACTTTTCCGTTAATCCCAGGAACTCTCAGCCCTCTCATTTGGGGTCCACCCTCCGTCCTGGGTCGTCACGATCGACCGCGTCGCCGAAGATGCCACAGACATCGCTGTACCCGCAAGATGACGTTGATCCTATCCACGGCTGGGGGGACCAAGCGACATTGTCAAGAGCTAAAACCGCTCCTCCGCCTCTTCCGCCCAAGATTCCCTCAATGCCCACTCAGATAACCCACATGCCTGAACCCGCCTTACCTACTGAAGATCCGTATCCACCCTACCCGGGCTCCAGTAAATCCAATGGCGTTGGCCTTCCCATCTACAGAAACGATAGCTCAACTTCTTACGTGTTACCGCCTTTGCCTCACCAAGCCTATCCGCCCGGTAAACTGGTAAATCCCCACACGGATTCCCCATCTTGTAAGAGTTTTTCTTCTTCCGAGAAAGCATCATTTGACATTGGCTTGAATGATTCACAGATACTGAAAATATAAACATGACGTTGTCTCGTGGTCCTTCTGCTTCAACATCGTACTCGCACGTGAACCTTGACCGAAACAGCTCCGTAACGTCTACTAACACCGGTGGTGAACACATTGTTATTGGACCTTCGTCTTCTGTGGGTACAAGTCTCTACCGGGGCGATTCCACTATCTCCAGAGTTAGCTCTTTACCCCAGCCTTATGCGGATATCAAGATGCCCGTTCCGCTTGGGGACAACTATTCGCAGGATCAGTACCCCGATGTAGAGTATGCCGAGGACGAAGGGCTTTACACAGACTCTGAGGAAGATGAAAGTTTATTCGTTAACCTCGCACTGCTGTCACATCTTGCTGTTCGTTTGAGGGATCGCGTTCCTCGGGGGACTCATGTCAAAGGCAGCATTCCGTACCCCAGGGCTTTCACAGGAAAGGACATTGTGGTGAGTATCACCGAGCTGTCGTAGAGTGGCATGGCGCTTAACGGTCATCATTACCCAGTCGACCATTCAAGCCCAGATACAGCGGGAGCTGCTCATCAACCATGGCATCTCAACAAATGACAGGAGGGCTGCCATCGAAGTCGCCCGTAGTCTCCAAAGCCAGCTCTTTTTCTACGAGGTGGAGTGGGGCGGCAGGGCTCTGACTGACGGTGTGGAGGATGTGTATATGTTCTTGGACGACCAGCAGGGAGGATCAGATGCTCCAATTCAGATGGAGGAACTCCCGACCGGAGTTGTGACGTATCTTACCAAGTGTTACACTCCTTGTTGCGTGGATGAACATCCGTGCTACGCGTATTCGTGTCCGAGACGGGTAAGCATCGCTTCGCAGCCAAGGGATGCGATGACTTTGCTCAGGGAATTTGAATTGCGGATTTAGGGTCAATCTGCGTCACTATTATCGACACCTGCGGTCGAGGTCCCACCCCCGAGGGCGGTATGTACCTTCTCTTGAGTTTGCTGGATTTGAAAAGACATTTCTTATCATCCATTCAGAGCATCGAGTGGCAAGAAGCGCTACCACCAGAAATCCTTGCATCCTTACCCGAAAGCGAAGTCAAACGTCAAACGTATGGCATTGATCACCGGGGCGACATGTGGCTTAACTCGAGTATCTAGAATCATCCGGAAGGTCATTGCGAAAGAACAACAGTACATCAAAGACTTGGACTTTATCGAAGAGGTACGTCACGGATCCCACGACGTCTTCGAGCGAGAAGCTCACGCGTTTCTACAAGGTCTTCATTCGCCCCCTGAGAAACGCGGACCCTCCCGTCATCAAACACGACGTCGATCGATTTATCGATGAAGTGTTTGGGAATATCCTCGATCTGCGTGAATGTAACCGTCTCCTGCTCGAGACAATGTACGTTCGGCAACGGGAGCAGGGAGAGATTATTTCGAGGATTGGGGATATCTTTCTCAATGCGGCGACCGAGTTCCGATTGGCTTACCCCACCTACATTGGCAACTTGGCGGACGCGGAGAAGAAACTGAAGGAGGAGATAGAAAACAACGGAGAATTCAGGGTGTTCCTGGAAGTATGTTTAGATTTCCTTGAACGTGTTATGGGCCGTTGGAGACTGACCCTCCTGTGCTTCTCTTTAAGCAACGCCCCCGACATCCGGACAATGTGAACAAGATGGATCTCAAGCATTGGCTCAATCGCCCTTCCGAGCACCTACACAAATACCCCGTCGTCTTTGAGGCAATCCGGTCAGGGACGGCGGAGGGGAATCCTGACGTCGATTTTTTAAAAGAAGCGGTTGAGGCCATGAGGAACCTCCAGGGCGTCGCTCAGCTGAAGACTTTCCAGACGGCTATGGGCAAGGGTCCGACAGGGAAGTTCGAGTGGCACAACCTGGTGCCTGAGGATGTGAGGAGTGGAATTCCAAAGCAGGTGGCGAAGCGTCAGGCGTGAGTGTTCCTCGCTCACGGTCAGAGATTACGGGGAAGATTGGCTGACGGTCCTCCACAGGATCATCTTTGAGCTTATCCAGGGAGAGATGGCCTACGTCAAGGACCTGGAAAACATCGAATACGTACGTCTGAAGCGTGCATTCCGGATTTCCTACTGAAAGCCTTCACAACCAACTGCAGATGTACGTCCGGCCATTGCGTTCGATGGACCCACCGATCATCCCTCGCGACCGACTGGAAAGCTTCATCCGAGACGTGTTCCACAACTTTGGTGAACTGCATGCGCATCACAAGCGACTCCTGGACCAGTTGTTTGAGATTCAGAGAGAGGAACATCCGATCATCAGGAGTATCACTGCGCCAATGTATGATGCGGTTCTGACCTTTAGGGACGCGTATCTGGAGTACGTTCCGAATTACCCTATCGCGGCGTATCGGATCGACGATGAGATGGCAAATAACCCGCAGTTCAAGGCTTTTGTTGATGTGAATCTTCCAGTTGTCTTCGTCACATCCGGGTGTTTCTGATCCCTTCCCGGTTTTCTTCTAGCAATGCGTGCGACATGCTGATGCGCACAGACTGGATATGAAGAATTTCATCAACAGGCCTATCCCTCGTCTCCTTCGTTACGAGTTGCTGTTGAAGGGTATTCTCGAGGAAACCTCCGCAGGGCATGAGGATCTGGATACTATACCTGCCGTTTTGGATGTCATCAAGGGTCTTGGAAAGGAGACGGAACCTGGAGTCTGGTCGGCAAAGCAGAAGGTCGAGCTGTGGAGGTATAACGCGAATTTGGTCTTCAAAGCTGGAGAGCACATCGTACGTCTGTCTTGCCTTTTCAAAATGCGCGTTCAACGCTAACGCTCAGTAGGATATGGACTTGCTCCACGAGAACCGATCATTGATCCACACTGGCAAATTCTTGCGACAGCCTGATACAGGATTTGAATGGAACGGATGGACGGAACTGTTTGTTCTGCTGTTCGACAATTACCGTATGAGTTGTGCTTATCTGGCGTGTCCTCATCTCACGAACCTCTCATAGTTGTTATGACGAAATCCAAGGAGAAGGATGGAATCACGAAGTACCAAGTGTACCGACGGGCAAGTCAATTTTCATTTCAGGTTGGACTACAAATCCTCACTCGTTGTGTAGCCCATTCCACTGGACCTGCTCACTTTAGCAACCTTCACGGATCCTCCAACCCGGCGAGGTGGCGGGTTGTTACCTTTCGGTGGCAGTAACAGGAAGGAGGTGGATGGTCAAGCCCAAAACGCTAGTTCCCCCGCTGCGGGTACGAGTCCCGAGGCCGTTAACGACGGTCGAGCTGTGTTCCCCTGTACAATCCACCATAACGGCCGATTGGGTGGTCTTTACACTCTGTTTGCTGAGACTTCTCAGGCACGGCTGGAGTGGAAGGCCAAGTTGGAGGAAGCGATAGGGCTGAGGAAGGTCGTGCAAGAATCGAATAAGGTATTTGAGGTTGAGACGTTGAGCGTGGACACGTTTTACGCTCCTACGCTCTTGGCGAACGCGGGACCGTCGTGGAATAATGATGGGAACTTCACGGGCAAGGTCACTTGTTCCGTTCCTTTCTGTACGTCATGCAGGACCTCTGCACATTTACTGCGCTGATCGGGATTTGTAGCTACCCCTGATGGTCGTGCTCTGGTGGCCATAGGATGCGCGGAAGGAGTGTGGATCGGGTTTAGACATGATTCACGGTGTAAGTATCATTTCTGCTTCCGATGTGCTTCTTCCTTATTCGGGGTGTGTGTCCAGCTATGCGACGAGTGTTGCACCTACGAATGGTGACTCAATGCGCCATGCTGGAAGATTTCGGTATCTTCCTCGTACTCGCGGACAAGGTACGAAACGAGGAACTTAGCAGCCTGTATGACGCTGATGATCATCGTAGTCGCTCTTTGCCTACCACATTGAAGCCCTTGTACCCTCTTCGCCCGGAGCAGCGAACGCTTCACAGACACCCCAAAAGCTCAGCGGCAACAAAGATGTCCAGTTCTTTACCGTTGGTAATCTTGGCGGCAGGACGCTAGTCATTTACATGAAGAAGAAGAATGTGGGCAATTTCTGAATTAGCAGAGTCAACGTTGCCTGATCGAAAGTTACCTTTCAGCTTGACAGCGTATTCCGCGTCCTCGAACCTGTGATCGGAAAGATAAACGAAAAGTCGAAACCTCAGCCTTCGATCGGGTCAAGGTTCGGCCTACGGTCTCAGCGGTCAGAGTGGTTCCGAGTTTATCGTGTAGGTTCCGGTCTTCTGTCTGCGGATTGGAGAAGCTGACCCTTTTTCTTCCCAGGACTTCTTCTTGCCCTCGGATTCCTATGATTTGCTGTTCCTGAAAGCGAGAATTGTGATCCTGTGCAGCAAGGGTTTCGAAATCATGGACCTTTCAGAGTGAGTCGCCTCCTTTGCGGAAGTGGGATGACTTGGTTAACATCCGGGTAGCTTCAAGAGCGTCACTATCCCCCAGAGGGAAGACCCCCGATTGGAGAGGCTTGCGAGGAGGGCCGAGTCGTGTAGACCGATGGGCATGTTCAGGTCGAACAAAGACGAGTTCTTGCTCTGTTATGATGGTGCGTTTTTTACCGGAGAACCTGACACAAGGGGACCTGATGATTGCTACAGAGTTCGGGTTATATGTCGACAAACACGGAGACCCAAGTCGTCCTATGGGTACGGTGGAGTGGGAAGGCACGGCAGAGCGAGTGGCCTGGCATCCACCCTACGTCCTGCTCTTCGATAGCCGATTCATCGAAATTCGCCACGTTGAAACCGGCCGTCTTGTTCAAGTCATCTCCGGAAACGATATGCGATGCATCTGGGACGGCCGGGGCACGAATCACGCTCAAGCCATCTCTGAAGGTGCTTGGGATGAGGTAGTTTCACAGGAGCCAAGGGTACATGGGGTGATGAATATGGAGACGGCCCAGCCTGGGAAGAGAGGAGTGACGACCCAGCATGTGTTTGAGCTGATTCCGACGGTCCCGCTGTTTTTGCCTGGGTCTTTGGCGTCGCCTTCGCACGCGTCGTACTTTAACCAGTCGAATTCGCCCCCGCATTCGCCAAAGCTGAACCCGGCATATTCGATTCGGTAATCGATGAACATAGATAGGTTCTCGACGTCTGGAGGTTCTTGGTTTCCTCCGCTCTCATCAGCCCAGTTCTGTCCCCCCCTCTTTACCCTGTTGTTAATGATTAACGATACTCGTCTACGCACTTCCTTCTTCTTCTTCAAGGTGATCTGTACGGTTTATCCACCTCTCCCGATTTCGTTGTTCGCACTGGTGCTGACCGTTTTGAGTGTTGGTGCGGTCTTGGACTAATATATATGTCTATTTTCGCATGTGTAGTTTGGTAACTTTTTTAAGATGGAGAACTGTACTTGTCTGCAAGCCGTTGTTTGAGCCAGGCAGCACTCTGAATCCCAAAGATGCTGTCGCGGCTTCTGGTATCTTCGCCTCAGGCACGACAATTTCGCGAGAGACGGCTTGAGAAGCCTCTAACCGACGAGGTAAAGAAGTGAGCCACTCAGAAACGGAGCTCTCTATTCCGGCGTAATTGTCTGCCGATAATCTGCAGAAAGCTTTTCACTGAGGCGAATACCCCCTGATGCATAATTCCAGCTGGACACAAAGTACTCTTGTCGCGACAATACGAGCCCAGAGCTGAAGCCTGGCGGGATGCATACTTGCTCGATGAGAACAGGAGGTGGAGCATTACTGGCAAGTCCTTGATTGAGATGAGGCTGCCAACAGGCTGCAACATTCGCGAACAGATGTTTGGCCAACAAGGAAAGGTGATCTGCTCCACGAGGAGAAATCATATGTGCCGCAAGTGCGTGATGATACTTGCACGTTGACTTATCGAGTAGTGGGACTCCGGGTGGAATGGTTGGCAGTAAGTCTTCGCTTCGGGGGTCGGTATGTAGCTAGTTGTTGCACCGCCGGCTGTGTTCCGCAACGTAGGGCAAACTTTTCCATGAGGATTTGGGCGGTACAATGACCAGCCGATGGTGAGAAACTTTGAGAAGCACTCTGGTCGACTCTGGTGTTATGCAGACCTAAGGAAGAGCATGCTTAAAAATTCGACCTGTGGCACGTGATGTACTATCTTGATCATGGAGAGGCTGAGGCTGTTACCCCGTATCCGATGGCCTTTGCACCGCCTGCGGAATCCAGGGAGTAGAGCGATCCACGATGTCCACTTCCCGAGTTTTGCAGCACCTTTATGCGCTCGGAACTTCTTCTACTGATCTGTTACGAAATCTCTATTGCTTATTCCAAAACGACGAAGAAGAGCAGTATTTGTCCAGCCTTCAGGGATCGGACTTGACTCGGCTAGTGGATTTCCTTGATCAAGTGCGTACCACTTTCTGTGCGGTCTCTTTCCAGCTGAAGAGCCGGACTCTGTAGGCCCTTGATGTCACTCCGATCGCTGACGATGTTACCCGACGGTGTCTACACAAACTACAAACCATTTGTGGCAACCATACGACCCTGCCATCCTCGTACTTCATTCCTGGCGATGTCTCAAGAGTCGGTGTTGAGCCGGTCGCCTCCGGCGGTTTCGCCGACGTATGGGAAGGCACGTACGGAGGCAACAGGGTCTGCATCAAATGCTTGAGAATTTCCCAGCAAAGTCGCCAGGGCGTTGAGCGGGTTCGTGTCCGGTATTGGCCTATCTGCTCTGCGCTCACAAGGAGATACCGGTCGACCGTAGGCATTCTGCAAGGAGGCGGTCATGTGGAAGAGGATGAGACATCCGAATGTCGTCGCTTTCATCGGCGTTACCCGAGATCCCTTGCAATTTGTGTCGGAGTGGATGGTGAATGGGACTTTATCAGAGTATCTCGATAAAAATCCGGATGCGAATCGAACTTGTCTGGTGAGCTCTCCCTCCACGATTGCTACTCGACTGATAACATTACTCTGCAAAGTTATTGGATGTAGCAGAAGGTCTCACCTATCTTCACGCAAACTACACCACCCACGGAGACTTGAATGGGGCAAGTACTTGCTCTAGGCTGTTTTGAGCTGTATCAATAACCTTTGACTAGCACAACATTCTTGTCGACGAGAGAGGGCGGGCCCGTTTGACGGATTTTGGCTTCACCTCGGTTGTCCGTGGGACGAACTCCGTCCTCGTAACAGCGGTGCAGGGGTATACCGCTAGATGGGCCGCACCAGAGGTTCTCAAGAGTGGCGATAAAAACACGCGAGAAGCAGACGTATTCTCGTTTGGAATGGTTGTGATAGAGGTCAGTACTTGCGTCTCCCTATGCCTATTTTTGGTGAGGGGATGGATGATTCACCCCTGACATATATATCCCGTTCAAGGTTTTCACTGGAAAGTGTCCGTTCAGCGAATTCTCGGGTCCAGTCACTATCTCGAAGATTATAGACGGTGAACGGCCCGGTCGTCCGCAAGTCCCAGGAGTAACAGATAAGGTGTGGGGCATGACACTCGGCTGTTTGCACCAAGAACCTGGTGTCAGACCTGCCATGACGGAGGTGGTCGAAACTCTACGCGAATGGTTAGTGTTGTTTCCCTTCATGCAACTAACACCATAACATGCTTCCACTCTCTGCAGTTATCGGCGCTACATTGCGGACCCAAACTTGACCCTGTTTGCTTCGCCGACGGAGAGTGCGTACAACACGGGAAACTTTGCATCCATCTCGCTGATTTGCACAGACGGGAAAAAACACCCAACCCGATCGCCAGGCACAGATGATGCCATGAACCGCTCACCCACTTACCCGTGGTCCGTGGGTGGAGATTCGGGTATCAATGGGTCAGTACGAGCCTTGAAACGTTCCAGCCGGCAGGGTTATTGGTCGTTAGGGCCGTTAACCGACGAACCTCGTGCCTACCCCGGCTCTTACGGTGATTATCTGCTTTCCAATGTTTAAAACATGTGCGCAGTCCACATCTCTAACCGCAGCACAGACCCAACGTCATTGAGGTCACCTGCGATTTTGGATGTTATGACGGACCTCGCAGCTACATCGGATGGGTTGAAGCGTGTTATGGACTTCAAAGCCGGCGAGAACATCGTATGCTTGTTAATTGCTTTATCCGTATGACCATTGGATATTCAACACTGATTCTGGGTAGGACATGGACTTGTTCAACGAGAATCGATCTTTGATCCATACTGGCAAGTTCTGGCGACAGCCCGAGACAGGATTCGAATGGAATGGGTGGACGGAGCTTATCGCCTTTCTGTTCGATAACTATCGTGGGGACTTGTTCTTATGGTCTATTTTCTTGGGCCGTGCTGACGAACCCCGGTAGTTGTTATGACGAGACCCGTTGAGAAAGATGGGGTCATCAAGTACCAGGTATATCGGTGGGTGAGTCACACCAAACTTCATACAGAACCACCTAATCCCTCACATGTTGTGCAGCCTATCCTTTTGGATCTTCTTTCTCTAGGGTCGTTCACAGATCCTCCGACCAAAGGAGGCGAGGGGCCGCTGTATGTAGATCATGAGAGGGGTGCGGGGGATCAAGACAAAACCGTGAGTCCTAATGCTGCGGGTGGGAGTCCCCGAGTCATAGATGGTACTCTTGTGGTATACCCTTGTACGGTCCACCACAAAGGTCGACTTGGAGGTCTTTCCACTCTGTTCGCGGAGTCTGCCCAAGCGCGGTTGGAATGGAAGGCAAAGTTGGAGGAAGCTATCAGGTTGAGGAGGATCGCACAGGAATCGAACAAGGTGTTTGAGGTGAAAACCTTGAACATGGATACGTTCTTTTCGCCGGTGTCTCCGACGAACGCGGGGCTGCCGTGGGGCGCCGATAGGAATTTTACAGGCAAGGTCACTTGTTCCGCTGCTTTCGGTAAGCGATCTTGCACATCCCTACGTTCTCTGTGTCGACTTTTTCCGGGGCTACAGTTGCCCCTGATGGCCGTGATTTGGTGGCCGTTGGGTGTGCGGAAGGGGTTTGGATTGGGGCCAGAAATGATTCGCGGTGTAACAATCTTCACTGATTCCTGTTCGACCCTACCTCATTCCAAGTGTTTTCTAGCGATGCGACGAGCACTTCACCTCCGGGGTGTGACACAATGTGCTATGCTGGAAGATTACAGCATCTTCCTCGTACTCGCAGATAAAGTACGAAATGAGGATTAAGGTAGCCTGTTTGATGCTTATGACTGTCTCAGTCGCTCTTTGCCTACCATATCGAGGCACTTTTGCCTACATCACCTGCACCAGCGAACGCTTCACAGGCACCCCAAAAGCTCAGCGGGGGCAGGGATGTGCAATACTTTAGTGTCGGCAATCTTGACGGCAGGACGCTGGTCGTTTATATGAGGAAGAAGAATGTGGGTGATTTTGACATTTTAGGATCAACGCCCCCTGACTAAGTGCCACCTTCTAGCCTGGTAGCTTATTCAGGTTCCTTGAACCGATCATTGAGAAGACAAGCGAGAAGTCAAAAGCACAACTTCCGGTCGGGTCTAGGTTTAGTCTGCGGTCTATGCGGTCCGAGTGGTTTCGCATTTATCGTGTAGGTCCTGCATGAGCCCCTACTTTTCGAGACGTTGAGCCTTTTTTCCAGGACTTCTTGTTGCCCTTGGACTCGCACGACTTAACGTTTCTGGAAACAAGCATCGTAATTTTGTGCAGTAAAGGATTTGAACTTATGGGCCTCTCAGAGTGAGCCGTCTTTACGCTGGGGACTCGAAGCTCAGGGATGCCCTCGTTGACACCTGCCCAGCGAAAAGAGCGTTTCCATCCCTCGGGTAGAAGACCCCCGGTTGGAGAAGCTCGCGAAGAAGATCAAGTGGTGCAAGCCCATGGGTGTGTTCAGGTCGAACAAAGACGAATTTTTGCTCTGTTACGATGGTGAATCTTTTGGGCAAAAGACTCGAAAGTTGGGTGATCTAACACTATCTACAGACTTTGGGGTCTATGTCGACAAAATCGGGAAGCCGAGTCGTCGTATGGGTGTAGTTGAGTGGGAAGGAATGGCGGAGCGAATCGCGTGGCACCCGCCCTACATCCTCCTCTTCGATGGCCGATTCATCGAGGTCCGCCACGTAGCGACCGGCCGGCTGGTCCAGGTCATCCCGGGGATGGGGAACGACTTTCAATGCATTTGGGACGGCCGAGGCGCGAATTGTTCCCAGGCCCTCTTCGAGGGTTCTCAGGACGAGGCCGTTTCGCAGGAATCGAGGATACACGGAGTGATGAATATGGAAGCGCCTCAACCTGGGATGAGGAACATGTCGATCCAACACGTGTTTGAGTTGATACCGACGACGGTTTCGTCGCCTTCGTCTGGGGCTTCGGCTTCGCCTCCGCTTGCACCGTGGTTCAATCCGATGGACTGAACGCCTTGTGAAGGTGAACCCTGCACATTAGTTTCGGTGATCAACAAGGTCGGCTCGCAGCCCGCCGTCTGAAGGGCCCCGATTTCCGATCTCCTCTCCCACCTCCCCTTTCGCCCCACGTTAATGTTCGACGACCGCCTCCGCACCTCTTCGCGATGACCCACACAGGTCGTTCACCTCACCAAAGCCCGTTATCCGCACTCATGTAAACTCTCCGATTTTTTTAGTAGAGTTGCTGTAGCATCTAGATATTAGACTTGAAGTAGATAGTACCCTGAACGCGACATATGTTGGTGCGATTTCAAGCTCAAGGCTCTGTGACCTCTGCTCAACGGAATACTGTCTGCTCCGACGCACTGACGGGAACATCAGTTTCGTGGGTTCGTGGTGGGTTACATGATTCGGGTTTGAGTAAAATTAAAACGATGCACGAGATTCTACTCACGACACGGTTACGAATAATTATCGTCACTTCTACCACGCCTCCTTGAACCCCTCATATTGCACCCTCTTTCGCACACTTCCGGGGAAGTTGATTTCGACCGTGACAGATCGTCATCCACCGATCCAGCCGCTGGACCAGAACCGCACGGTATCGGGTCCTTTGAGTCCCCGGAAGCCCGCTTTCGATGGAGTCAAGCATTGCTATCCAGGCTTTTGGGTGTAGCTAACTCCTCTCCGACAAGACAATGAACAGGTGCGATGTTGTGTCCCCGATGTCCCCGAGCTGCTGGACCTGTTCGAACGCGTCGAGATTAACTCCAGATCTGAGCGCCGGGCTGCCAGGGCGGAGAAGGGGTTAATTCTCCAGCCATTTCCAAAGCGGAAGCGGGTATGTGTGGCAGAAGATCATCCCCAGGGCGCTGTTCGTGGAGGAGCGTCAGCTTTCACGGTCTCGCTGACGTCGTCTATGCGCTGGAGCGTAGAAACTGTTTTATCCAGAGCCGCATCATGGCACCGATATCGCCTGCGCGCACCAGCCTGAACCAGTACCAATGCCGGAACGCATGCAGACTGGCGCGCTTCAGGGAGTCGTAAAGCGGTTTCCAACGTTGAGTGTCTAGTTTCGGTGTTCGTAGATGAGAACAAGCGACGTAGGGGAATGTGTTCGGTAGCTTACCTGGATTTTCTTCCAATCTGTCCGCGGTGTAGCGGTAGTACAGCTATTTTCAAAACGATAGACCGTTTTCCGTAGGATACAGCCCCAAATCTTTGTCCACCTTTTGATGGTATTGGGGCTCGGCACCCCGACACGATGGAGCCACTTCGAAGCCACTTGGCGTAGTACCAGTAGCGCCGCGTATGAATCCTGTTGCACGTGACTCGGACAGCATTGCGCGCCCGCTGTCGTGTAATGGCGCCCCAGGGTATCGTCGCTTTATCTTCGACAGCATTTTTGCTGCCTGTGGCATTCCGGTGGTGGGCTTGCTCACAATGTCTACTTCCCAGGTTTTACAACACCTCTACTCGCTCAACATTTGTTCTCCTGAACTGTTGCACTGTCTCGATCGCTTAATCCAAAACGACGACAGAGAACAATATTCGACCAGTCTTGAGGGGCCGGAATTGACTCGACTAGTCGATTTTCTCGACGAGGTGAGTCCCCCTCTCAGTCCCGCCCCCAGCTAAGGAACCAGACTCTGCAGATCCTTGATGTCACCCCGATCACTGACGATGTTTCCCGACGATGTTTACATAAACTTCAAGCAATCTGTGGCCGCCACAACATCCTACCATCCTCTCACAACATCTCTGGGGAGGTCTCCAGAGTCGGCGATGAACCAGTCGCCTCCGGCGGGTTTTCCGATGTATGGGAAGGCATCTACGATGGCAGAAGAATCTGTATCAAGTACTTGAGAATCACTCAGCAAAATCGTCAGGCCTTTGAGAAGGCTTGTATTCTGTGTCGGTGTATCTGTTTTGTGCTCACCAAGAGATGACTTTCGATACGTAGGGATTCTACAGAGAGGCAGTCATGTGGAAAAGGTTGAGACATCCGAATATCGTTCCTCTCGTTGGCGTTACTCGAACCCCATTGCAATTCGTGTCGGAGTGGATGCCGAATGGAACCGTAACCGGGTATCTGTGTGAAAATCCGGGTGCGAACCGAATTGCTCTTGTAAGTCTCTCCCCAGTGAGAATTGCTGCTCGACCAATAACTGTGTTCTCCCAAGCTGTTGGATGTCGCAGAAGGACTCGCTTTTCTGCATGGAAGATCCATGGCACACGGAGACTTGAAAGGGGCAGGTACTTTCTTTTTGTCGCTTCAACCTGAACTAATAGCCTCTGACTAGCCCAACATTCTCATTGACTACAACGGTCGTGCCCGCCTGACAGATTTTGGTTTTACCTCGGTCGTCCGTAGGTTAGACTCCGTTCTTATCACCCAAGTACAGGGATATTCTCCGGGGTGGGCCGCGCCGGAGATCTTTGTGGAAGGTGATAGAAACACAAGAGAGGCAGACGTCTTTGCTTTCGCCATGGTTATAATAGAGGTCAGTTTCTGGACCCTTGCAACTAGCGTCTGTGTGTGGAGGGATAGACGGTTCACCTGGCTTCCACATCCCATCTAAGGTCTTTACCGGAAGGCGTCCGTTCAAGATGTTCACGACGGAAGTCACTATTTCTAAGATTATGGGGGGTGAACGGCCAGATCGTCCGCAGGATCCGGGTTTAACCGATGCAGTGTGGGACGTAACACTCCACTGTTGGGACCAAGATCCCGCCCAGAGGCCCGCAATGACGAGTGTGGTCGGAACTTTACGCGAAGTCAAGCGTCAAACGTATGGCATCCCCCACCGGCGAGATCTCCTGCTCAACTCAGGATGTCTAGAATCATCCGCGAGTTCATTGCGCAGGAACAGCAGTATATCAAAGACTTGGACTTTATCGAGGAGGTACGTAGTGAACGGTATCTGGCCGATGTCGGGCGAGGAGCTCAAGTATTCTGCAAGGCTTACATTCGCCGTCTGCGAAATGCAGATCCTCCCGTTATCCGAGGCGGCGTCCATGAATTTATGGATGAAGTGTTTGGGAACATCCTTGATTTACGTGAATGCAACCGTCACTTTCTGGAGATGATTAACAGTCAGCAACGGGAGCAGGGCGTGATCGCTTTGAGGATCGGGGGTATCTTCCTCAACGCTGCGACTGAGTTCCGACCGGCATATACTGCGTACATTTGCCAGTTGGCGGCGGCAGAGAAGAGATCGCAGGAGGAGATGGAGAATAGTGGAGAATTCAGATTCACGGCCTTCCTTGAGGTGTGAACTAGGTCCTTTCGGACTGCTGTCGACCGTTGGAGACTAACCCTCCTCTGCTTTTCGTCAAGCAATCTCTCTGGCACCCGGACAATGCGAACAAGAAGGATCTTAAGCATTGGCTCAACCGCCCTTTGGAGCACCTGCGGATGTACCTCGTCTTTTTCGAAGAAATCCGGTTGGCGACAACGGAGGGGGACCCTGACATTGATTCTTTGAAAGGAGCGATTAAGACCGTGATAAATCTCCTGAGTGTCCCCAAGCTGAAGGCCTTCCAACAAGCCATGGGTAAGGGACCGACGGGGAAGTACGAGTGGCGCAGCTTGGTGCCCGAGGATGTGAGGAGCGGGATTTCAAAGCAGGTGGCGAAGCGTCAGGCGTGAGTGTTCCTCGCTCACGGCCAGAGATAACGAGGAAGGTCTGCTGACGGTTTTCTGCAGTATCATCTTTGAACTTATCCAGGGAGAGATGGACTACGTCAAGGATCTGGAAAACATCGAATACGTACGTCTGAAGCGTGCATTCCGGATTTCCTACTGAAAGCCTTCACAACCAACTGCAGATGTACGTCCGACCATTGCGTTCGATGGACCCACCAATCATCCCTCGCGACCGACTGGAAAGCTTCATCCGAGACGTGTTCTGCAACTCTGGTGAACTACACGCGCATCACAAGCGACTCCTGGACCAGTTGTTCAAGATCCAGAGAGAGGAGCATCCGTTCATCAGGAGTATCACTGCGCCGATGCATGATGCGGTTCTGGCCTTCAGGGACGCGTATCTGAAGCACGTTCCAAATTACCCAATCGCGGCGTATCGGATCGACGATGAGATGGCGAATAACCCGCAGTTCAAGGCTTTTGTTGATGTGAGTTTTCCAGTCGTATTCGTCACGTTCTTCTGATCCCTTCCCTGTTTTCTTTTAGCGATGTGTGCGGCATGTTGATGCGCACAAGATGGATATGAAGAGTTTTATCGTCAGGCCTGTCTATCGTCTCCTTCGTTACGAGCTGCTGTTGAGGGGCCTTCTCGAGGAAACCTCCGCAGGGCATGAGGATCTGGATACTATACCTGCCGTTTTGGATGTCATCAAGGGTCTTGGAAAGGAGACGGAACCTGGAGTCTGGTCGGCAAAGCAGAAGGTCGAGCTGTGGAGGTATAACGCGAACTTGGTCTTCAAAGCTGGAGAGTACATCGTACGTCTGTCTTGCCTTCTCAAAATGCGCGTTCAACGCTAACGCTCGGTAGGACATGGACCTGCTCCACGAGAACCGATCGTTGATCCACACTGGCAAATTCTTGCGACAGCCTGATACAGGATTTGAATGGAACGG